>KL647288.1:10949869-10983229 GCA_000727475.1 Sarcocystis neurona | reverse complement strand
ATGTGTGTGTGTGTGTGTGTGTGTGTATGTGTTGTTGTGTGTGTGTGTGTGTGTGTGTGTGTGTGCGCGTGTGTGTGTGTGTGCGCGTGTGTGTGTGTGTATGTACGTGTGTCTCTGCATGCCTGTGTGGCGACGGTCTGATTTTCATGCAAGTCCAGAATCGGGCGTGCATGTGATCCGGAGTGCCACGTGAAAAAGCGGAGAGGCTGGGGAATGTATTTGAAACGTTGCAGTCTGTGCCCCCTGTGTACACCTCCACGCATCTGCAGGCATGAACCGTACATATCTAAGTCTGTGAAGAAGTGGCCCCCCCAAAATCACACAAAGTCTTCGTCAGTCTGCAAAGGCTCTCTCCCAACTTCTTACGCCGAAAATACAGTTACCCGGTGCACACCTGCAGTTGATTGAACAGCATAGCGTACTTCGGTTACCGTGTTACATCCAACAGTGTAGCACAGAGAGTGGAATATTCGTCTTCTGCCTGCTGGTGTAGAACGTGAAAGGAACAGGTATCAAGTGTGAAACGTCTACACACAGGCCATGCCGGTGTTCCGTATTCTTATGGCTAATGGTGTGTACGCCTGATTGTGGACAGCTGACGCACATCGTTCAGGCATCGCCGAACTGCAGAGACATACGTGTTAGTTCTTCTAAGGGAAGACAGTTGGGAGTGTGCACAGATTTGTACACACACATATCTGAATTGTAACAATTATCACGCTGTCGCACGTACCGCGTGGGGCGTTTAAGCAGTGCTTGTAGAAGGTGCCGGGAGTCTCTTTTTTTAGAAATAAGTCTGGCTCCATGACCGGAGTCATGCGGGCTCCGTGTTCTACGTTATAACTCCTGTTCGGCTCAGTACAGTCTGATATATGGCTATCGTGTGTGCGCGTTCGCGCTGCAGGTGTGTGCACATTCTCCTGCGCGCCATTGGGAGGCTCGAAGCAACCTTTTCCTGTTTCGCAACTCACGGCACTCTCCCCGTCTCAGACGAAACACAAGCCATGAAAACAGCGAGATTCCTGTGTTCCGACAAATCATATCGGCTTGACTTTAGCAGTAACCGGGTGTACACGCGCGTAGCTCAGTGCAGTCCAGAAAAGGTACGACGTTCTCACCTAATAAAGTATGCTCAAGTCTCCCGAAGAAATGCCTGTACTCACCACGTGATCGGAGCGTTCTTGCAATGCCTGAAAATAGCTGGCTCTGTCGAAAGCGTCACTTCTTGGTTTTAGGCTTGGATGTAGAATTCTCAACTTGTGTTGAACTGTAGGGGAGACTTTCTCCCCGAAGAGCTCGGGTGGAAATTCTTTCGATTTTTGTTTTGCTTCTTCCACCTTACTGGCCATCAGCATATTGGTTGTCACAAAGCATTCTTTCGAGTTTTCAGCTCGCTTTCCGTGTATGCGTCCGAAGGTGTCACATTCTGTGTCCAGCCCCCTGCAGCACAGCAACAGGCGACTGCGCCGGTTCAACTTATGGCAGTGAGTTGCATGATGGAACACGAAGTAATAATTGACTGAACTATAAAGTTGAACACACAACATTCCAGTACAATCACGGGTTTCGCCGCAGGAACACGGAAGTAGACGTTCAGTGAAGGCAATGACAATGGGAGAAACTTGGATAAAGACGATTAATGGCAAGAAACTGTTCAGATTACGTTGTTGAAGACCAAGCAGCTTCTTTTACGGTGCCGTAGGCGGTGGGGGCAAACACACGTGCATCAGTAACTCTTTCGCCGTATGGACACGGGGTAAGCTTTACCTACGTAACGCATGAGTCCGTTCAAATAAGTCGAAACAGATAAACACACAAGTGTGCAGCATCTGTAATTCTACTATATACCAACAAAACTCGCCCAATATGCAGAGGGCTACGTACGCACACGTTCCTCATCTTATGTGGTACGTGGGAGCTCACCCGATATGTACTAGCGTATAAACCCATAAACCAACTTTTACGGGAGTGTCTATAACTTCAAGGGAATAGGTCGTTTCAAGTTGGACTTCCAAACGTGCACCTGTCAATGCGTGCTGCCCTCTGCAAACAAACACTTGGCTAAATAAGTGAAAAAGTATCGTATCTTTCCTTTTTGAGAAGACTAAGCAGACAATTGGCCTCACGAGAGCGCGCCTCCTTGCGACCGGATCGACAGCACTTCAATCAATCGAAATTTTTGTTTAGCCTTACTGTAAGTCACTCAACCCTCCTCTCTCAACTAGGAAAAAGAATAACTTTGATATCTGTCACCGACAGAGAGCAGCGAAGAGGACACCACTACTGTGTTCCACTCACGCACGTGCAATCCGACACAAATGCAATTACCATCCTTGGCAAATTCTGAATTTGCATTCTGGATCGTACAAAAGTACCGATGCACATTGATTACTTATGCCGATATATACGTCCTAGTTTGAACGAATACCCATTCACCCAGCCTCTCCACATGTACAGATTGTGCCCCTCTACAGCAATGCATAGCAAGGCGCCGTTACAGTAGTTGTTTCTCTACACCAGGAGACAGTAACGCTAGGTGAGTTTTCTGTCAGAAGTCAATAGTTTGAAGACGTGGCTGAAATGGCGTTTCCCTCTCGACAAAGGAACACAGGACCGCGTCAGCATAATTCTAGCATGCGTCCGATAGGCAGCACGTGCGGGTATATATAGGCGCACGCGTACGTACTGGTTCGTGCACGAGGTACGACACCGTGAAGTTCCATTCGTACACACGCAGATGTACTATCGGTCATCGAGATGGTGGAGCAAGACGGATTAGGAGGAGATTCCGGTAGGTTTTGTGTTCATTTCAGAGAGTAGAGTTGTCTGTGCATCTGCGTACACGGCAACGTGCGAACGCGTGTACAGCACCTTTCGGACAGCCCGTCTGCCTACACGGTTGCTTCTCCTGCAACAGACGCATACACTTGTCACTCAAAGGGACGCATGCCTTTGATAAAGGTACCATGAACGGAACAGTTTATTTGTGCGCTTGCCGAAGCGCGCGTCACCCTCTATCGCACGAATGAGATGGTGCGCGCCCTTTCACCAATGTCAGGATGAAAGGTCTTGTCATATACTGTGCTTCCACGTACACCTACGGGATAAACGGATATGGTGCAACCCGCTCATGGACGGATACCCTATACTAGTACGTGCGTGGACATTGCCTGCTTGCACTTACTGGAGGAAGGCAGCACCCGGCTGACCTCGGTATGGTGTCACGGAGGCTTCTGTCTTGATCAGGTGGCGGCGCATGCGAACCAATTCAAACTACCAGGTATGCATATACAAGCGAGTTGTGAAGTAACGCAGCTGCGCGCATACGCGAGGACGGAGGTGCAGTGTACGCATTTTGATGGAGATTCCCATATCGATGTAAATACGTGCATACCCCTCTATATTCGTACGTCTGGTTCGTGCGAGTGCGTGAATAGATAACCTCTGTGGGGTCGTACGTGCCTGCAATTCTTCGTGTACGTGTAACTTCCGAATCAATCTTTTGCAAAGGCACCGGTCCGTCTTTCTTCGCTTCGACACGAAGACCTTATGGGGCACTTTTGTCATCAGCTCACTTGCAGGTCTCTTCGGTGGATGGACACCGAAGGGCTTCTTCTTCCTGCCAGTTGCCGATGAGAGTTCCATGTCCAGACTTGAGATTGGTATTGTACGTGCGTCCGCACTTCATTGTGATACACGTACGGGGAAATTACAATCGATACGAGACAAGAATCGTCCGCTCCTCTGGCACTGCGATGTCGTTACATCCTCTCTGGTGAAGTACGTCGCTAGACATGAGCCGAGTACCGTGCTCCTTTGCTTAAGCACTCAAAAAAACACGTTTGGGATAAAACGTAAACATGCGGTCTTGTACGTGTACCTTTATATCTTGTGCGCCTTTATAGTTGTCTGCGTGTGCGTCCTCAGACGTACAAGGTCCTCAAGTAGCGCTTTCACTCCGCAGGCACTGGAAAACAGGCGTCCATGTGTGCTCGCCGTCATCCTTCTCCGCCGTAGCTCTCAAGTGAGCTGTGCAGTACGCCTAAGCCTGCAGGGGTCATGCATTTTACTTTTCGTCTCCCCCCACAGAGCAATAGAAGCGCGGCTTCGTACGCGTGGGGCCTTCGTCCGGCCCGTCGCTGCATGTGTGCACAACATGCGGCTGGGCGACTTTTTACTCCAAAAACGGTGACTGCTTCCATAACGCTGAAACTATCCCTGCATAAAGTTCGTCGTTACTCTACTGTCCGCTAGAACGTGTCACACTGACGGAACCAGCTTGCCGCATCCAAACATGTATGCACATTCAATGGGACAGTTTGCCTACTTATGGGTGTACGTGCACGTTATTCAAACAAAAGTAGATAGATGTTTGCTACGTACAACGCGACTTGTAAGAAGAGCACCTTACAGGCGAGTCTCTAGGGTGGCGCGTATATTGTTGTCCAGCTGGTGGGCGGGTGTGTGAGGGAACACACCACGCGCAAACCTTTTGTGCTCGACGCATCCCTTTCCACTAGACTCATTGATTACTTATTCGCAGAAAGTACACAGACCTTTAGCAGACACCGTGACGTCTTCGTGCTGCTGGATGCGTGCGCATTAGCTGTGCGATGTGCAGGTCCGTCCAACGCAGTAAAGTAAACAAATTAGACAGCACGCGTGCTGAAAGGTTCTTTAGCCCTCTCCAATGATATCAAGAAATGTTTTCACGCCCACGTTCCATATAAAAGCCGGTACGTACGTCTGGTGGTAAATTCGTGCTCGATCCATACGTGTTCACATACACCTACTTATACGTATATATATAGGTTTATGTGCGCATAAATTGTATCCGCACTAGCCACGAAATACGTGCTCACAAAGATAAGAACCTTGTATGTATAGATGTACGAACACACCGCAGTCCTGATTCTACACTTGCCTATACTCATCTGTCTTTAATGTTTATGAGCTGAGCTAATTGTTAGGCGCTACATGTCCCTGATTGGCACGTACTTATTTGTGCACATCGCCGTCGCTACCATGAGTATTTACTAGCTACTATATCTACCTATTGCAGCTTTCACGTTGTATCGGCTAAAGTTGGGGCGTCGTTTTGTACGCGGCTGCCTGCTTCATTACCTTTACTCGTAGCCTGAACCTGCCTCCATATATCGTGACTTGCGAGCTCATACCTAGCCTGGCAGGCAGATGTAAATAGGCGAAATGAGGCCACAGAAGGGCCATATACAACGTGCACGTGGACGCGGACCCAGAGTTATAAACAAGATATACTTGCACCTGTGCAATTTTGACGAGGCAGCATCTCGCGTTCTCCTCACCTGAGCACGCACGGCACACAACGTGACAAAAGCTGTCCAGAAGCCTCTCTCCGAACCAAAGAAATACGCTACGTACACGTGCATACAAACCTCAACCGCCGCTTACATAGAAAGAGAGATTGAGCACACTGAGAGTAGGGTCTTTCCTGACGGATCGCGGGTTTACCGAAGAATTACTAGCACGTTTTTTATGCCGGCGCTTAGGTCCACGTTAAAAAAACTCGAACATATATATGTGTTTATTACACAGCAGCCACGACTCCTGGTTGTGGAGGGACACCTGCCATGTAAATCCTCGTGGTACACGCTGTGAAAGCCCAGGCTGGACCCCTCGGCCGCAGCTGACGGAGCGATCCAGTGTGTTACCCAACCGCCGCTAACACTCGTAATTCAATGATAACAGATACGTGCCGAGGTGTGGACGTATGTGGAAGAGGAGGACAGGTGGCTTACAGTAATACGTGCCAAGGTCTGCGGGATTGCTGAAGTCAGTTGAGATAATGTTACCTTACAAGGACAAGTTCGACCGAAGTGGAAAAGGCGGATAGGTGGTGCACCACAAAGTCGAGTCACCGTTACTGTGTTGCCGTTTCACCATGTGTGGTTCAGTTTTATCGCGCGCAGGCTATCAACATTTTCAGCCGGTATGTTGGAAGAGCGCACGTTCTCGTACAACGCAGAAACACGTCTTTTTCAAAATAATTGTTGGCAAAAGGGATTTACTCATGTGTTTCGAAACAGACCCACACTGCAGACTTTTGGGGGATCTCGCGCGCGCTGCTCTCTGTCGTCGACATGCATGAGGAAGGTGATAGAACTGTGCACTTTCAAGGGATTTACAACGTCGAACAACGAAAGAGGACTTCCGCGCAGGATAGTATGACTACTACGTTAATAGAAAGCATGTAACGAGCAGAACAGAAGATACAACGCGGAACATCACCGGAGGGACCGTGCCACAGCTCACGCTTCTGTAAACGACGATGGCGCGGCTCACATTAGTGGGCATGTCTAAGAAATACTTTTCGTCCTCTTTCCTTCAGTGTACCTTCAAATACATGTACGGATACATACAGGAGTCGACCACAAGTAGATACTTCTGTGGTCTTACACATGTATCCCAATGCCAGACAATCTACTACGCCAAAGAAACATTCGTAACCAATGCTTCGCTGCCTGTGAGCCACTATTTGAAGCACCTGCGTGCACAACATTTTATAAAGTCTGGCAGTCAGAACTGCAGTGAGCAGGTAGCAGGTTAACGCGTTCCAGTCGAAGGGACTACGCGAGGATTTCACCGTTGTTCAACACTACACAGGTGTTTATGCCGCACAGTTCATGGGCTACGATGCAGGGTGAGCTGGTGTTGTGTTCACAAATATCCGATGCCCAGATACTGAGTTTGAGAAGAATTGATGGGGAATCAATGAAAGCACTGATTTTTCTGTACGCACATATGTTTGGACGCCCCAAGTCTTCCCTTCTTTGAAGAGTCTTTCTTTCCGTAAAAAAGTGTGCACACCGTTGTCAACGCGAAATGTGATCCCACTCTGTAGCAGCCTACACAGAGCGTCTTAGTGTGACAACACGTTTTCAGAAGATAAGGCTTGTCTTGTACAGCATCCATTTATATACATTTGCACGTGCGGGTAAACATAGGGCTCACACGTGTATATTCGGCAGTATGTTTATTTCTACGCACCATATCCCGTCGCGTCACACTCTCGTGCTCCGTACGGGGTGGGTGGGTGATCGTCGTTCGCTACTGTCACTCCCTTTTCCTCGTGTGCACTTCTGCGCCGATAAAAATTCTAAGCCACACGGCGGTAGCGCAGCAGCTTTTTCGAGAGGTGCCGTGTGTTCGCAGCCTCGTCTGTCTTTGATTTGCTCCGGGGGACAAACGGAAAACAAGACTACGTAGCATACACACATATCCAACGAAACAGTCACAAGAGTACGAAACCAAGGGTGTTACACGTGACCCACACTCGAAGGCTATAGCCAGATGTGCCGTACAGAAGTACAGCATGGCCAGAACGTAAATTGTGGTATTTTCACCATATAACAGAAGATGCTACGTCGACACGGCATATTTAGCTGCGGGGTCAGGTAGCTGATTTTGACAATCATCGGCTCACCCATGATTCCACTATCGCAGCGCTATCGCAGCGTTTCGGTATTGGTGAGTGCCGGAGGCTTGAAAGTGAGGTAGTAAAGCGTCAAAGAGGAGGAAAAAAATATCAAGAATCACTGTTAGCCGCATTTTCACACAGAAGCCATCTGTGCTCGGAGGCATGGAGGTACCGGTGACTTCAGTTACGTCCAGGGAGACTCTCAAGGCTGCATCAAGAAAGCTCGTGTTCATCAACTTGGCAGTCACCCAGCAGCAGATACGGAAGCAAAAACATGACGGTTTTCCTTGCGTGTTTACAGGACGTGTCGCGCTACTCACTTTCAGCACTATAGAGCGCAGACACCACCTCACATGCCTTAATCTCCGTTTGCTGCATCAGGATTCATCGTAAAACTCGTGTTTCAAGGAAAGACACTTTTCTCGTAGGTGGGCGTGCGTTGCTCCTAAATGCGTTAATTTGCGCATGTACGTGTGCTAATATGTGTGGATGTTTCTGCGTAACTAGTGAGTTCGGTGTTCAGGCAGAGGGAAGTATACGTATTTGTGCGCATTTTATTAACAGAAGGCTTCCTTTTCTGGAGTGTACGTGTGTACATGTATGTATTGCCTGCCTGCTACGCTTTCACCCAGGCCCATATAATTATGTGCGCGTACGTGGCCAGAGGCGTGGTGGAAGTCGCAACTTCAGACATGGATGCGGCCGTCCACGCAGCTACGAAATGTATGACGGTCTGCTTGCCGGTGGGTACTCATCTAGCCGTGTGAATTCCCCAGTGTTCAGACACACAACACGAATGAAACTGCGTCGCCCGGCACACACAAACAGATCCGGCAATATACGAACGCTGAAGGATTCGCGGGGAAACGTATGAGATTGACCATAAACGTAAATACTTGCCGAGTACGACGTAACTTTCGTCGACGGCTGCCTCACAGCACGCGTCGCTAGGTCAACTAGTTCGTTGCGATGCCGCTTTGTAACGCAAACACGTTAAGGCCGTAAATGCTGCAGCGCGGATGCGTTTAACACGCGAAAGTACCAGATACAGGGCAACGAAAGAATAGCAGTTGTACAAGATCCGCTACAATACACGGTCTCGTACAAGATCCGGTAGAAAGGCGTGGGTGTCGGCGGCGCATGCGAGCAACTTTCTCGTGTTCATAGTGTGTACGGTTATCTCGCCTGCTAAGTGCTATTCGCAATTTTCTCCTTCCTTCTTTTGTGTCTTACTGCAGTAACGCAATTTTTTACGTGACTTTAGGTGTTGTCGTTTATACACTTCCTTCGTGCATTGATAACATCGAGGGTTTCTTCCATTGTTGTCGTCTTCCCGTCCTTTCTCTCCTTTTTATCTTCCTTGCCTCGTCATTTGCACGTAAACCAGTTCTCATGTCTCTTGACCGCTGTATACATATGCCTGTGTGTCGTGTAGGCGTCGAAGCAGGAATTGTTTACCCTACAAGTGCCGCAAGGAAGAGTGGAAGGAAAAGCGAAGCTTTTCCGGCTGTCAGCTGTTCAGGTCTCTTCCCTTGAGAAGGATAGTCTTCGTTTGCTCTTCATCGGTTTCTCACCATGGCTGCGCGAAATGCGGTCCGCATTTTGGCGGCCGGCAGTCCAGTTTTTCCGAAGCGTCTGGCTGCCGTTTGGGTTTCTTCCGGTGCACATACTTCTCCGTTGACTTCAGTTTTTCGCCAGCATTTTCTTCAGTCGTCGTCTACCCTCTCCCCTTTCCGTCAATTTTTTTCGTCCGTTACTCACACAACCTCACGGTCTTCCTGCAGCCAGCGTTCCTGCGGTTTCCTTTTATCTAGGCCTCGCAGAGCTGGACACCACGCATTGCAACACCATGAGGCGCAGCAAATTATTCCCCACTACACCGATGATATTCCTGCAGAATACTACCAGTACGGGGCATTTAAGAATTTTAGGAACGATAGCAGCATCGTCCCGAATCTGGTGCGCTCAGGTGCCGCGTTCGGCATTACGTTGGCTTTGTGCCTACTTAACGACGTGTGGTCCTGCGAACACTGGCACTACAAGCATCGTCTTGCAGGCTCGTACTTGGAGTCCGATTAGACCACGAGGATGCAGTGTGTTTGAAAACTGCTGTCTGGAGGAATTCAGTCGGGAAGTATTGTACAACTTAGAGTAGAAAAGGTTGTCTTGGGGGAGAGACTACTGACGACATTGTGTACAATCGTGCAAACACCCTCTGGGAGAAAGATATTGGTGATCGTTGAATGCAGCACGACTATCTATACCGAGGATTCGTATAATACGAAAATGCCGTGAATGAAATGTAAACCAGCGAGGACTACAATGCCAAATATGAGTCACACTTGTAGATTTGTTGTCCTTCCTTCGAAGCGACAAAATCACGATGAAGTTGCCCGTCGGGCCTTGCGTCTGATGATATTTGAGCTGACTGCCTTGCCTCGAATACTACTAGACACCTACTTTGGGTTGATGCTGGGAGTGCGTCCATTTCCCCTGGAGCGCCCACCAAGAAGTTACAACTATCTACACGTACACTGTCGCAGCTTCGTTAGCCGTTTGTGTGCGCATGCGTAGATGTGCGTAACAGTTTTAAGTTGTACACACGTAGGTGTAAAAGAACATTCCCGACACATATAATGACATATATAGATACGCATGTATGTATGTGCGTGTGTATGTGCGTACCAGCTGTACGATACCGGTGCTCGCCTGAAAACTTGAGGTGCGCAGGGGTTGCTTGCTGCCGGGTGCCATCTGTGGCCGTCACCCTGCTTGAGTCTTTTTTCTCAGTTTATTCACCGCAACATGTTGTATGTGCTGTCTATGCAGAAAGGACCGCACACCCACAGCTGTCGGTATCTGCATCAGGTCGAAGCGCTGGTTGCCTGCGAATCTTTGTAGGATTTTTCACACGCCATGGGGTATATCTACACATGTGCCTTTGTGACTGCCTTTTACATTATATACGCGAAGAAAGTATTGCTGTTTTGAATCGTTGTGCGTATAGTTCTGAGTACCGGTATGCAGAAACAGAAACAGAACTCCTCGAATGTACCGAAAGGTGTACGTACACACACGTACGTTGTGTACGTCGTTGAACGGCACTGTAGCCCTTTCCTGAAGGCCGTTGTAAAGAACGCGATGAACCCCTCCAACACGTACGACGTTAACCAAACTCATAGACGTCCGATTTCGTCTGTCCCCACGGCACTGCTTATAACTGCTTACTGCCGTAGTTGATGCACCATGTGGATCAGTGAGCCTGCAGTACACACGGGTGTGCGATAGACGCCGGCATACGCATCGTTTTTCTTTTGCGCACACGTGGATACACTTAAAGGTACATTTTCACGGTCAGCTTACACATTTTCTGTATTTACACATTTTGATGTATAGATATATCCACACATATGTGTGCTTCCTCAGTCGTCGTGTACGTCTCGTGCTCCACGTGATACTCCAGGTGTCCTTGCTTACCCGAACACCAAATAAATACACCTGTATACTCTAACATGTCGAGAAAAGCCGTAGAATTCCAAACGTAGTTTTTACACGGGGGAACAAAGATGCATTGTGCCATGGACCACCGGCTGGTTATTGCCAGATAAGCGATTAAAAGTCTGACCTACGAAGAGTGAAATTCACTGCAGTTAGTTACTGAAGCAGGAAATTCAACGAGTAGTCTCTGCTATTGAAGACCGCAGCAATGGAGCTAGATTTGCACAGAAAGCTGAAAATCTTCACTTTCGTGTTGGACTACCTACTGCGGCCGGAACGTTGACGAGGAAAGGCGCAGAGTCCACGCCGCCCACGACCACGTAACTGCGGCTAGTTTTGCGGTGATATGGAACGTCGCACATCATTTAACATTGGATTACACCAAGGCAGCCACTTCTCGCCCTACGCATTGCATCCTGACAAACGAGGATATGGCGTCGGAATGTACGTATGCGGAACAGGAATGCCGTAAAGTGTCTCAATATAGCGAGATCTCACCTCCCTCAAAAGCAGGTCTGCGGTATACTGCAGCAGGTCTGGTTTGCTGCGTGCAGAGCCTGCACGTGACAACGGTCGACAACAACTCTCCAAGCACGTGATTGTTGCTGCTCTGCGGCATATGTGACAAAGAAGGGGAGTCTGCTGCCTGGAAGATAGCAATAGAGGACTGTCGATATGGCCTACACGCTCAGACTCAGGGATTATACATCGGCAATGTAGCATCCATCTATGGAAGAATTTAAATATCAAGTGGCTCGTCTTTGCGTGTAACTTCCCCTGAACGCGTTCTCGGCGGGGGTCTGGACGTATTTATCCCGCGTGTTCCAGCGTAAAATCTTTGCGCACCCAGGCAAGATCATGTTCGGCCGGGGTGCATCCTCCTTCCGTACTTGCGTGTAAATACCCGTATACACACATGGAAATGTACACCAGGATGTAAATTTAAACTTGCACTCTTTTTACTCCTACGCCTGCACGAATGTGAATATATATATATATACACGCTTACGTACGTCTAGGTATATTCACGGTGCGCGTGCTTCTACACACGTACGTGCACTGATGAGCGTAGACATGTTTGGTGCACAGATCTCATGTACGCCGTGCCTGCACATGTAGATACGCAGAGGATTTCCATGAAGTGTTCTAATTCAGTAAGCCTGCAGCGTGTGATACGCCCTTCGCATGCCTTCTTGGAGAGCCGCGCTGCAGCAGCGAAGAAACACACCTGCCAGACAGCGACAGTCCCTTATGGGCAAAGCTGTTGCCGTACGTAGAACGAAAGAAGATTAGGGCGGTCTCTCCCACTGCACTGCCCATATTTACTTCCACGTATAGACGTGGTACTTCTCCAGGTGTACAGGTTTGTATTACTGTGACGTACTGCGTTATTGTGTACGTCTACCTACGTCAGTGTACACTCAGGCTTACAAACATATATATATATATATACACGATGGCTGGCTTGTCATCGCGTGTTTGAAGAAGGCAGGAACACTTTTTATTTGTTTGAATAGCGTTTACGCACATCCACACAGGCTCGACTGTACAAGCACATACGTGTGCACACGTGCGTGTACACATATGCATATATATATATATATATTAAACAGCACCTAGAAGTATGTAATCATTTATATATGTGTACACACACACACACACACACACACACGCACACGCACACACACTTGAAATATAGATATATATATAGTCACTCAATTGGTTGGCTACAGTCTGTCGTGCTCTCCACGCATAGGTACACGTGCGTGCGGAACGTTAGGACCGCCAGGCGGAAGCTACACACGCATGCTTATGTATTCACATCTACCCGTATGTGTACACGTGTACACATCCATATACATGCACACATTTGACTGTGTATGTACACACGTTTCTACGACGGAAGAAAGTGACACGAAGAGAGAGCCGCTTTATGCAACAGTGGTAAACCCCTTGGTCTGCAGTCGTCGAGCTCTGCAACTTCATGGCCTTTTAAAGACATCTGCAGCTCTGCTTGTTTGCTTATATATATGTATATATATGTATACGCTAACACTTGCATGTATATACACGCTTAAGGGTGCTTATGGGTAGGCTGCTGTCTACGCTGCCTGCTTCTTACTGACCCATCATCAAGATTCACTTGCACACACGTACAGACTCGCAAATATATACATATATATATATATGTTTGTGTGTCAGTACACGAATATGGAAATGGTAGCACGTGTATATGCGGAGCCAAATGCTGCTCGTCGCACCCACACAGGATTCACCAGCATCAAAGTAGTCCTCAGGGCAACGCCAGCTTTCGAGCGAATGTGCAAGCAACAACGCACGCCTGCGCGTATATGTAAGTACCTACGCCACGGATGAAAATCTCTACTTTCTGCACTTATCTGCTCTTGGTAAGGTTGTACACCAAAGCACGTCGGATGCAGAGCATTTGCCTGTTTAAAGCGATACTTCCTGGACGGTGCAGAACCGTTCGCGACAGTGTACGTACGTCCTGTTTATGCGGCTCTCTTGTTCCTACAATTTCACCAGAGCTGAAGTGACCTAGGTCTCTAGAGTGCGTCGATTTTCCTTTTTTCCACCACTTACATGGAGGTAGAACTGTGTGCTTTGTTGCATTCTTTGCAAAATGTGCAGCTTCACGCGTGTGAGGGTGGTACGTGGGTGTAATCTTCTTTGCACGGTACACAGATGTATTAATGCATGGCTTGCGTAATGGGTGTCGGTACCTATGCTTCTTAACAACGGCTGGAGTATTGATAGTCTTTTGCAAGTGAATATTTTATCGGTGGGGTATTCACGTCGTTGTTCCCCTAACTAGGAAGTTACGCAGCAAAAGTTGCCGTTTCCCGACTTACTGTGCACGGAGGCGTACCCTAAGGGTTTGCGACAGCGGTGGAGGAGCCTTCTTCTTACGGGTGGCTCGTCAAAACTTCAGCGATACAGTAGAGCAACAAGGAAGGGTGTCGGTAACCAGTCAACGTGGATGCTCAGTGACAACGTGCATAGGCAGCTCTCAAAATGAATTGTGAGTGCAAGGGGGTATATCGTGTGAGCGTTGTCAGGATCTGCTTCCGTACCAAAGAGAAGGTATCTCCGTTGTATTCTACAAGAGCGTTATAGTGAGGTACAGCGTCCAGAAGATATGTTTCTGACTTGCGTACTTGCAAGGGGCTTAGACAGTCTAACACACCAGAGGAACTACAGAATTCGACCCATACACAGAGGGATCCCGCGTTGTCCTGTAACGGAATACGTAAATAAGAAATCTGAAGGAGCGTCCTAAGTGAGCGCTACGGTGAAACAAAACGTCCACCTGATCCGACCGTTCTCACCTTTTTCTCTGAAAACAAAGCGGAGAAGATGCAAACTGTGTCAATTCCCTCTCCACAACACTACTGCACTGGGTCATTGACAGTGCCACATTCTCTCCGGTTTTAAGATTTTTGTAGCCCTCTTCAGAAGTATCGAGACAACAGAAGCGTTTTGTGTTTAAACGCTTGTAGTCTTCTCAAACAGGCTGCCGAAAAGACGCAGTGAATGTGTTTACAGTATACCCTGAACGTCTGGAGTCGGGTGACCACGCTGTCCAGGTGCAGCGATCCCCGATGACGTACAGTCTGGCGTCGTGTATAGGCTAGTAATCCATGAAATGGACGTTTATTATTTATTGCATTATTGCAGTTTTTTCGGTGGTCGACAGCAGAAGTGACATAGGTGTCGCGACGTGTCCTCTATACAAAAGAAAGCGGTACGCCGCGCCGGACACATGCCCGCAAGAAGAGTACCTTTGTCTCTGTCTCTCTCTTTCTTGTTATAAACGTGTATATCGATATATGTGCAGCCTACGCCTGCACTGCTTTCGACGGATGTGAAGCACAGCGAACACATCCTTTCGTCATATGACAAGTTTTGAATTTTCAACGCTGCCGTCGACTGGCTTGTGGGGGAAGTAGAACTCTTCCAGATGACGTCAGCGTTAGAGGACAGACCGTAAGCAAACCGTGAATCCCTTGGACGAATAAAAAAGGAGACGTGTCGTGATTTCAAATGCTGCTGTAGACAAACCTAGATCTCTACATGTAAGCACAAACACCCACACGCCACAAATCACACACATATATATATATATCTAGACTTATACCATCTTTCATATGCAGACATACATATCTGTACGTCGACACACCTTTAGGCGGTGTGCAGTGTCTTGTCGTGCGTAACACCAACGGCAACATGTACACAAAGATACGTATATCAGTGCTTGTGTTGATCAGTTCCGTAGACCCCATCCCAGAGGACTATTCTGCCACTTTTAAACCGGAATCCAGTGTTTGCAGGGCGCACCACGCTTTAAGGCGCACGCAAGAGTGTGTTTCCACATGAGTTTCCATATAGGTGGAGAGAGATACAGATGTACAAATGTATAGATTCACCCACAAATATAGACACGTTTAGGCTGCACGCCGCAGGCAGGGGGGATTGGACGTACACTATTTTTAAATACACTTCTTTCGACGCCACATAGTGTCGCGTGAGATGAGGATGTCTGGAGGACTTCTCGTCGCCGAGGTGTGCACCGGCTGTCTGCACACGTCCACGTGACCAGAACCAAATATAGTCTGCATGCGGTGCAGGAGTCCACGAAATTCTCCTGGACACCTCACACGCCGTCTCTGGCATCTCTTTGTATGCAGAGCGAGATAGACACCGGGGTCACCCCGTGAGGAGTTCGGCAAGGAGTCGACTGGTCTATACCACAAGCAATGGGTTCTGTCTCTTGCTTTGTACGAGTCCCATACAAACACGTATATACATATACACGGATACACCTGCGCAAGAAAGGACTGTGCACACAAAAAATACATATATATAGATATGTGCGTACACATTAAGACTATATATATGTATGTGTCTGCGCGGAGAAGGACTCTATATATATGTATATGCATACACACAAGGATTGAGCAGGTGTCTTCCATAGCAAATCAAGGACTGTGCACAGATACATATATATATACATACACACGTGTATATATATATTGTTGTACAGACAAGTATTGACCAAGTATTTTCCATGGCAAATATGCTAGAGAGGCTCTTTCGGAGTGTTTCGCAGAGGAGCCATCTTTCCGTTGAGAAGGAGAAAGCCGAGCAGAATGTCCCCCCTACTTTTTTGACATGACGTCTAAATCCACGCAGACGTATGCTCCTACGTTTCCATGAGTTCTTACCACTCCGTAGTCTGGGCCGGCGGCAGTGTACAGAAGAGTGGAGGAAAGTGTTTCCTTTAGTCTCTGTTATCTCGTTCAGAGAAACGACATTGAGACTTCGCGGCAATCTTTTAGGAAGGAAAGCAACAGAGGCGTCTGCATCTGTGTATGCACATTTCTATATGTAAGTAAAAACGCCCACGCGCCACAAACCATATATCTATATACATCCGTAGACTTATACCATCTTCCAGATACAGATATACACACAGACATATTCCACACAAACGATATATTCCGGCCACAAGGGGAGAGTATTTAGCAAGTGAACGAGTCCTGCGTATACGTCTGACCATGTCGTATCCTGGACTAATATATATACGCACACACACAGAGATATAACTAGACGTGCTCACGCCTATTAATACCTATATATCTATAAACACGTATCAGGAGAGAGGGAAATATTTATTTTTCTCCCTCTTCATCTCTATATATTACCGACCGTGATACCATTAAACTTTAAGTCCATACTCCGGCGGTTACATAGTGCTGCTCAGCAGCACGGCTTTACAGATAGACGCTGTACAGCGTCTGTGTCGGATCCTTCTGCTACACAAATATATATTTATACATGCGTGTAGATACATATGTACACACACATATCTATATGTATACATATGTATATACGTACGCACATACACATATACATATATACACACACATACATACACATATATATGAGACCCTGCTGGAAAAGAGGCGTCGACTGGGCGTCTTGTGTGTGGACAGGAGCCACGTATAATAAATACGCGGAGAGGGGGTAGACTGCAAGTCGCAGCGAACAGAGACGGTGCCGCGCTCATCGCAGTTTCGAAGAAGACTAAGACATCTTCACGCCTGCTGAATCTGCTGCAGCACCTCCTCCTCGTCTATCGACAGCATGGCCACTTGCGCCGCAGGGAGGAACGGCTGCAGGACTGCGGCAGCAAGAGCCACCACGCACACCCCACAGACAGGAGCAGCAGCAGAGAGAATAGCACAGCGGCAGAAACAGGAGCACGGCCGCAGCCGCGCTGCAGCGCGCGCCTGGCAGAACAGCGGCAGTAGTAGCCGTAGTTGCAGTTAAATTCGGCAGAGCGGCACAGCTGCCCGAGGTAGCAGCTGCGCGCGCTGTTCTTCAACAGCAGCAGCAGCACGTGAGGGGGTGACGAAGAGCAGCACACAAGTAGCAGCATGCGCACCAGCAGCAGCCCAAACAAGGCGCTACGACGACACCGGCAGCAGCGAAAAACGAGAAGGACAAGCACCAGCAACGGCGGAGTAGCACAGGTAGATAGAAGAAGGAGAAACTGAAGCAGCAGGAGCAGCAAAGGACCAGCCGCGGCAGCAGGTCCGCGGAAGGGGGTAAACAAGTAGCAGGTGGACGCATGAAACCAGCTGCACGAGAGAGAGATGATTCAACAGTTGCTGCTGCAGCAGGAAGCCGACGAGGAATCTGTCTGCGCGGCAGCAGTAGCAGGCGCAGCAGCGAACCGCGGCCGAGGGAAAGGAGAAGGAGCAGCAGCAGCAGCACGGCAACGCGTCGATACACAGCTCGCTGGAATGATTTTGCCTATCGCAGAAGCAACAACAGGAAGTCCGCTGTTAGCAGAGCTCTAAACATATACGTATATATATACACAAATGCATATATACTTATGTGGAGAGACATATATAGCCCCGCACGGATACACATATCTGTATATATATACACACACATACGTATATACATACGTGAGCGCAAATCGGTATTATCCCGCACAAATACATACACACGTGTCTATATGTATGTAAATACATACACATACATAGACAGATATAACCCCGCAGAAATACATATATATCTCTATACACACGCATACGTATATACGTACATCTACGCAGACAGTGATAACCCACCATATATATGTACATGCATACGCGTACGCAGACAGATATAACTCTGCCCAGATATATATATATGTATATATGTATATGTGTATACATAGATAGGTAGACAGACAGACAGACAGAAGAGACGGACACAGACATAAACGCGTATGCACACATATCTATCTTGACGTATGTACACGGGGCCAGTCTCATATATAAATCTCCACATACACAGACGTACGTATGTGTACCTACGTACAAACACATCCATAAATGAGGCCAGAAGAAAAATATCACACTGCAAAGATTCAGCGAAGACTGTTCCCCTGCATGTTTGCTCCACGTGTCTCGCTGTCCTCCCCTTCCTACCCCCGCCTCAACTTTCTCTCCCGACACCTATTTTTCGTTCGCTCTCTTTCTATATATACACACATATACACATATACACATATATATATATATATACAGCCGTGAAGCTTCACGCGTGGTCAACTGCAGCTGCGGTGAGGACTCGGACCACTGACTCGGCAAAAAGACGTTTTTGTCCCTGCGAAGCGAGCAGCAGCAGCGCAGGGAGCGGACCCACGTACCTTTCCATCTGCTTCCCCTGGGCAGCGCATGCCAGGCGATTTTTCGCAGCAGCCTCACGGGTCTCCACTGCAGCAGCAGCAGCACAGGGCCAACGAGCAGCAGCAGCTGACGCCGTCGCCGTGCGCTCAGGCTCTCGCTGCTTTCTCTTTCTCCCCCACTCCCCTCCGCTGCAGGCCGGTCTGCGCTTGGCCCCGTTTCTACCTGCTCCTCGGTGCTGCTCGACCAGGAGTGCGGCAGCAGCAGCTGCAGCCCAGCAGCAGCAGCAGACACCGACAGCAGCCACTTCCACTCCACGTCAAATTCAACGCGCAGCACCTGCTGCAGCCGCTTGCTCAACGTCGTTGCTCGAACAGGGAAAAAAAAGGACTGCCTTCTCACTCTCTTCTCCTCCTCCTCCTCTTCTTCTTCTTCCCCCTCTCCTTTGCTGCTGCTGCTGCTTCTTTTCCTACCTGCGTCTCTGCCTTCGCCGCTGCCAGCAGAGCTGCTCCTTGACCTCTGCTGCTGCTGCTGATGCCGCTGCTGCTGCACCCGCAGCAACTCGCGTCGCAGCACCCGCAGCTTCTCCTGCAGTCCTTCGCTGCTCTGCAACGGCATGTATCGTCCTCCAAGCACTGCCTCCATCACTGCGGCTTCTGCTCCTGCTGCTCGGCCTGCTGCTGCTGCTGCTCTTCGACTGCCTGCCCGCGCTTTCGCTACTGCTGTCTCCTCCGGCCGCGACACTTTCACAACGGCAGAGGAGGGAGGAGAAGCAGCTTCCGCTGGGTCATCGCCTGCTGCTAACCCTACTCTGGTCGAAGTCTTTTCTCCTGTTGGAGCAGCGACGTCGGCGGCCGCTGCTGTCGCCGCTGCTGCTGCAGCTGCCGCTGCTGCTGTTGCCTTCTCCTGCAGCCGCCGCAGCAGCGCTGCTGTTTCCTCGAACGCGGCAAGCTCCGCGAGCAGTTCGTAAGACGCAGCAGCAACAGCAGCACTGCCGTTACTACTACTAGCTGCTCCCGCTGCTGCAGGACGTGGAAGAAGCGAGATCCACCGGTGCTCTGCAGCTGCTTCACCACCCACCTGCTGCTGCACAGAGCGAGGAGGAGGAAGACGGGGAGGCACAGGCATGTCCAGAAGCAGCAGCAGACTCTCGGGCTGTTGCGTTTGCTGGCGAGGCGCGGCGGCAGCGACAGCAGCGCCACCAGCCGTAGCAGGCCGCTCGGGCAGCAGCGAAGCCAGACGCAACGTAGGATCCGCAAGAACTGCTCCTCCGTACAGCAACCGTAACATACAGAGCGGAATCGCGTGCGGCACTCGCTGCTGTTGGTGCTGCTGCTGTTGCCGCTGCTGCTGGAAGGGGGCCTTTGTCTGCGGCGGCAGCAGACGGCGCTGGAGGGCCCGCTGCAAATCTGAGAGCGTGGCGCTGCGGGGAAGAAGGAATTGCTGCTGCCAGTCAAGGGTCGCGTCCCCTGCTGCTGTGCGCACCACCACCAGCAGCAGCCCTTCCTCCGCTCCACCGGCAGCAGCGCAGGTCTCGACCGACGCGCTGCTCCCAGCGCAGCAGACGTCCACTGCAGCAGCAGGAGCAGGAGGAGCACCAGCAACAGCAGAGGCAGCAGCAGCAGCAGAGGCACCAGCAGCAGGAGCAGAACTGGCGGCAGCGGCAGGGTGGCTGGCCCCACTGCCGCGCAGAACGGCTGGCCTGTTGTATGGAGCACCGACACCAGCAGGTGGTTGTGTCTCCGCAAGCACATGGCTGCTGCAGTGGCCACTGCTGTTGCCGCAGAGGCTGCTGTTCCTGGGATTGCTGCTGCCGGTGTTGCTGCGGGGAGAGTAGCTGCGGCTGCTGATGCTCCTGCTGCTGCCGTTGCCGCTGCTGTTGCTGCTGCTGCAGAGAACCGTCTGGGGGCCGCAGGAGGGAGTGGTGCGGCTGGAAGTGTTGTGGCTGCTGTTGCTGCTACGGCTGTGGCAGGGGCCTCGTCTGTCGCTACAGGCAGCGCTACGTGGGCAGCAGCAGGCAACAACGAGAGGAGGCAGCAGCGCGCAGGAAGGGGAGAGCCGTGTGGGGTCGAAGAAGGGGCTTTGCTGCAACGGGGAAGACCGGCACGCGGACAAGTGGCCAGCTCGAGAAACAGCAGCAGCAGCTGCTTTTGCGGAGGAAGAACAAGCGGCAGCAGGAGGAAGAGCCGTAGAGCGGGGGACCCCCAGCACCCAGTTGCAGCCCCGGTTGCAGCTGCTGCTCTCTTTCTTCGTCGGCACGTGTAATACACTGCCCCAGCCATTTCTCTGCCTGCTGCTGTCGATGTCCGTCGTCCTGCAGGGACGCTTCCACGAGCTGCTCCTGCAACTGGTGCCGCTCGCATCCCTTGTCTTCCTCCTGCTGCTGCTCCTGCGACTGCTGTTGCTGCTGCTCACGCACGTGCTCGTGCTGTCTTTCGAGGACGTGGTGGTGGTGCTGCTTGGGTTGCTGCCGCTGTTGCTGCTGACTCTGTGGCTGCTGTTGTTGCTGCGCGTGTGGCTGCTGTCGTTGGTTTTTTTTCCCGTTTGGGGTCGAGACAGAGACCCACGCAGCGCCAGTGTTGCAGGAATGTCGTTGACGGACGTGCTGCAGCAGGCCTTCCAAGCGACACACGCTGCACCTTCCTCAGCAGCAGCAGCACAGGCAGCACTGGGTATAGCAGCGCGAACAGCTTTTGGCAGACGGGCAGCAGCAGCAGCAGGCTCGTTGAAAAGTGGTGCAGCGACTCTGTGGGAGAGACACGTGCTGCTTCTGCAGCGCAGCCCACTGCTATCGATCGCGTCCACGCCCAGCCACAAACCCCACACCTGCTGTTTCTCTTTCTGCTGTTGCTCGTGCTGCGCCTCCTGCTGCTGCTGTAGTTGGGTCTGTGGCTGCTGCTGCTTCAGATGCGACATGCGAAGGTGCAGCTGCTCGGAGAGCAGCAGCAGCGGAATCAGCTTCGCGAACCTCAGCAGCAGCTGCCTGCGAGCCCGCAGCTGCAGCAGCCGCAACTGGGGCTGCCCCCACATGCTGCGAAGGAGCAGAGCGGCTGCAGCTTCTTCTTCATACGGAAGACGCTGTTGCTGCTGCTTCGCTCTCGGCCACGCAGCCACGCCGTTGTCGGCTGCAGGGCCGCCGAAGAAGCGCGTCACGGCCTGGAACTGCGCGCTGGCTACGCTGCAGTAGCGGCCGAGACGAGACAGCAACGCCTTTATCACGCATCCTTGCTTTCCCGTCTCCTTCACAGCTGCTGCTGCTGCTGCTCTTCCGGCAGCAACTGCTGCTGTTGTTTCCTCCCCACGTGTCCTCGCTCCCGTTGCTGCTCTTCTGGGGCCCGCGCTGCTGCTTCACCTGCTGCTCCGCTCGACCAGCACGGCCTGCAGCTTCTCCGCCGCTACGCCGCTTCTGGAGCAGTCGCGACTGCTGCTCCTGCTGCTGCATGCGCCTGTCGTCAAGACCAGTTGCTGCAGCACCAGCTAATGTTGCTAGGAGGCAAGGAAGCGTGTGCAGGAGCAGCAGCAGCAGACACAGAGACTCTACTGGCCGCCTGGCCAAAAAGAGAAAGAGGATCTGGTACCGGAGACGCGACGAAAGTGGAACAAACTGTAGGGTTCCTGCCGGAAAGGACCTCGGGCAGAAGAAGAAGATGAAGAAGAAGCAAAGAGTTCTGCTAATGGCGCTTGCTGTTTCAGTGAAGAAGAGCTGTAGCTCGCTGCTACTTCTCCGATGTACTAGTCAAGTACGGGGGAGTGTTCTCTCCCGCTTGGGTGACTCGTGGACGTGGTACCGCATCCGGAAAAGTGCTGCTCCCGCGCTTCTGCTGCTCCAGCCACTGCTCGCCCGGCGGCTGCCAGCGCCGCTGCTGCCGCACATCAGGTTGCTGCTGCTGCTGCTGCTGGGGTTGCTGCTGCTGCTCGGGTTGTCGATGCGCCTGATACCATGACTCGTGCCGCTGCTGCTGCGCGTTTTTTCTGCTCTAGAGAGCTTCCTGCTCCTGCGAATTATCTGCTGCTGCGAATTTTCTGCTGCTGCAAGTTTTCTGCTGCGGCGAGCTCTGTGCTGCGGCGAGTTTTCTGCTGCGGCGAGTTTTCTGCTGCTGTGCCGCTGTGTCGTGTGCCTCCGCAGGGGGCATTTGGTGTACGTATCTGCGGCTGGGAGTGTACGTTAGCAGCTTAAGCCTTGTCCTCGTGCAGCTGGCTGGCCTCGTCTTCTTCCTGCCGTTGCAGCACCTTGTCTTGGTGCTGCTGCAGCTGCTGCAAGAGAAAGAGTCTCGGCGGTCGTGCGGCTTGTGCTGGCGTGCCGTTCACGTGCACCGCTGCTTCACCTCCTTCTTCTGGTCCCTCATTCCTGCTGCTGCCTCTGTCTGTTCGGCTCGACTGTCACTGCTGCCGCTGTTGAGACGGCGATGAGGTGCTGCTGCCTGAGCTGCTGCGTCTCTCCAGCGGCTGCAGAAAACTGCCTGCGCTCCGGGTGTGTGCGTCTCCTCTCCCCAGCTGCCGTAACTCAGAAGCACCAGAAGCAGCCACAGCAGGAGAAGCAGCCGCAGCAGCAGAAGCAGCAGAGCGGCAGAAACGATAGAGCCGCGGAGGCAGCAGTGGAGGGGAGCAACGACAGCAGAGCAGCTGCAGTGGGACGGAGGTCAGCCGCTGTGCGAGCGCTCGGGGACGCCGAGGGGCGCATGCGCAGCAGCAGCAACCGGGAAGAGAAAGCCAGTTTCTCTGCAAAGGAGAGACAGAATAGAGTCGGCAAAGTACGAAGAAAGCAGAAAATGGCTGCAGCCGGTGGCCGTCTTGCTATTCGCGGCGTCGCAGCATCTGGTCCCTGTCTCCTTTGCTCTGCACACACGCTCTCCTACTCGCAAGAGCAGCAGTGTCTTTTTCCTCCCGCGCTGCTGCTGCTGCTGCTACTGCGGCTGCGGCTGCGGCTGCTGCTGCTGCCGCTGCTGCTGTCACTGCTGCTGCTGCCGTTGTTGGCGCCGGTGGTGGTGCGTTGCTGGTGTGCTGCGACTGCTGCCGCTGCTGTCCTGCACATGCCTCACCGTGCATGCGGCTGTCTGTGTCGTCGGGACGAAGCTTCCACAAAGGACGGCCCTTCTCTCTACAAAGGGGAACTTCAAATGCTCCGCTGCTGCCAGTCCTGCTGCTCGTTCTTTTTCTGCTGGGGCCTGCTGCTCTATTACTCGTCTTCTGTCGTTGCTTCTTCCTCTCCTGCTAGCGTTTTCCAGCTGCTTCTTTCCTGCTGTGTGCAGCGACCACTGCTGCGTGTTCCTCTCTTTCTTCTCCTGGCGTGCTGCTCTGCAGCAGCAGCCTTTCGTTTTCTACTGGCGCACGGCTTCGCCCGCAGCCGCATCGATGGCTCCACTGCCCTGACAGCACTGCAGCAGCAGCAGCAGCAGCAAACCACAGCCCGGTAGCAGCAGCCGCGGCGAAGACAACCGAGCGGCTGCAGCCGGAGTGGCAGCAGCAGCAGCAGCAGCAAAATTCTCGTTGCAGCAGCAGTGTACTTGGCAGTGCTGTCGCAGCCGCAGCAGCAGAAGTGTATTTGAGAGCACCTTTGCAGCCGCAGCAGCAGCAACAGGATATTGGGAGCGCAATAGCAGTGCTCTCGAGAGTCGCGTTGTTGCAGCCGCAGCTGCAGCAGCAGCAGGTCTGTCATCAATGAAAGAGCAGCAGCAGCAGCGGCACTTGTTGTACGATATAAGTGCCGTGCGCGCGCGCCGCAGCAGCAGCAGAGGTCGTAGTCCGCTGCAAATATCCTTCGTAGCCGTAATCGTGTCTCCGTCCGTCCTTGATTTTCTCACCCGTCGCGGCCTACATACGCATCGCTGTAGAAGATGATGCAGAGAGATGTAGCACGTGGGTACCTGGCTGCTCGGTCGTGTCAGCAGCAAAGCAGCAGTTGCATGGAGCAGTTCTACAGCAGCAGCCAAAGCAGCAGCTACAGCAGCCGCAGGGCGACCTTCTTGTAACAGCAACAGGAGAAGAAGCGGTGGCAGCCGAACAGCAACAGCAGCGACAGCAACGGCTACCCACCGCAGCGCCAGCGGCAGTGAAAGCTTCATAGAAATCCACGCCGCAGCCCCAGCAGCGAGTCGCCACTGGACGAGAGAGAAGAGCAGCGTCAGCTGCCGCGCTTGCAAAAGCAGCAGCAGGAACAGGCCTGGAGGAGGAGGAGACGCGACAGCCGCTGCAGAGAGAGACCCCGCCTTTAGAGTCGCCGATTCGACAGCGACACTACCACCGGCAGCTTGTCTGTGCAGTCGCACAAACAACGGTGGCAGCCACAGCTTGGGCGAGGCCAGCAGCAGCACGGCAAGCAGCAGCAAGTTCCGCAGCAACAGGGCCAGCAGCAGCAAAGCCAGCAGCGGCAGGTCCAGCAAGAGCAGCAGCCAATTTAGCAGCAGATCCGGCAACCGACCTACGAGCAGCAGTGCCGACTTCCTGATTGCAGCAGCAGATCCAGCAGCAGCAGATCCAGCAGCAGCAGATGCAGCAGCAGCAGGTCCAGCAGCAGCCATTTCAGCAGCAGCCAATTCAGCAGCAGCCAATTCCGCAGCAGACCTAACAGGTCCACCAGTGCGGAATTTTGGCTGCAGCAGGAGCAGCAGGAGCTCCAGCAGCAAAAGCAGCAGACCTTCAGGAGTGGCAGCGACACGCCCGAGCACCAGAAGCGTCGCACAGAGACAGCCGTGCCGCAGAAGCGTGTGCCGCAGCAGATCGCCAACGACGGCAGCAGCAGCAGGAGCAGCTAAAAAGCAGCAGCTCACACTCCTGCTCTACCTTCTATGTGGCAGCAGCAGCGCCAGTCACACCTGCACACAGCGTCACCAGCGGCCGACTGGGGACAGGAGCAGCCGACTGAAGACAGGAGCAGCAGACTCGAGACAGCAGCAGCAGCAGCCTGGCGAAAGCAGCAGCAGACCAGAGGCAACAGCGTGCTACCTGCTCAGAGCAGCAGCAGGAGCAGCAGCAGATCCTGGAGCCATAGCGGCATGTTTCTCACTCTTCTGTTCCTCTCTCTTCCTTTTCCCTCCCTTATTTCCTCTTTTTCTTCTCTTCCTGAGCAGCAACGCAATAGCGAGGCCCTCACGGCGGCGAGGTGGGGGGGCGCAGCTCCTCGCAACGCAGCAGCGCGCGATAATTTGTGCGGCAACGTCCGCTGCGCCGGGAGCGAGAGACTCTGCTGCAGGAGCGGCGTGAGCGTGGAAGCGACAGCAGCCTTGCAGCAGCGGCAGCGTCGCAGCAGCAGCGGCAACGTCGCAGCAGCAGCAGCGTTGCAGCAGCAGCGTAGCAGCAGCAGCGTAGCAGCAGCAACAGCGTAGCAGCAGCAGCAGCAGCGTAGCAGCAGCAGCAGCAGCGTAGCAGCAGCAGCAGCAGCGTAGCAGCAGCAGCAGCGTAGCAGCAGCAGCAGCAGCGTAGCAGCAGCAGCGTTGCAGCAGCAGCGTAGCAGCAACGACGGGGCGACGCAGACCCAGCAGCAGCAGCAGGACGCGTCCGAGGAGAGGGCGAGGCAGGAAGACGGGAACACTGTGAGCAGCAGGGGAAGTGGCTCTGGGCGGGAGACGCGCCGCAGGCCACACGCAGCAGCAGCAGTCGCCCCTTCCCCGGGACCGCCGCGAGAAGAAGAGGACAGCGAGAAGAAGGGAAAAGCAGCAGAAGACAGGAAGAAGGCGAATTCAAGCAGCAGCAGAGAAGCACAGAAGAAGACAGCAAAAGGAGATAGAGAGCAGAACAAGAAACAGAGAAGAAGAGAAGGCGAAGGAGGCGAAGAAGACGTGATGGCAACGCTCGAGCGGCTGGGGGTGCAAGGAGTGCGGAGCTTCCCAGCGGACCATTTGGAGGTATTAAATTTTGAGAAGCCCTTGACAGTTATCGTCGGCAAAAATGGGGCCGGGAAGACGGTGCGTCTGCAAGTCCTTCCATATATATCGCGCAGGAGTGTTGCCCCTGCTTTTCTTCTACTAGTCGCTTCCTTCCCTGCCCGTTGCTGCTGCTGCTGCGTCTTCTTTCCGCTCTCCTTGCGTTCTTCCTCGTCTTCCTGTGCTGTTCTCCCTGTCCTTCTCCTCGTCTTCCCCCCCCCCTGCTGCTGCTGCTGGTGCGTCTTCGTTCATTCCGGTTCGCCCAATTACTTGCGCTCCTGCTGTCCTCCTTTTTCTCTTCCTCTTCTCAACCTGCGCTATTGCTGCTGCTGCTGCCGCGTTCGGGCTCCGCTCTGCTGCGCTCCTCTCCTCCTCTTCTTTCCCAGCCTGGGCTGCTTCCGCTGCTGCTGCTGCTGGGGAAGAACTCTTCTTCTCTCCCTACAACGAGAGTTCCTCTCCATCCCGCACGGCCCCACACGCTGCCCGCAGGCTCCTGCTGCTGCTCGGCCGCTGCTGATGCTCCTTGCTGCTCTCCAACTGCTACTTCTATTGTTGTAGCTCTCTCCATTCGAACTGCTGCTTCCAACGCCCTCCCCCGCTGCTTCTCGTCATACTACCACCTGCCGCTCCTCCGCTATAGCGCCTACTGCTGCTGCTGCTTCACTGCACGTGTGGACCCTCAACTGCTGCTGTCGCTGCTTTGCTGCTGCTGCTCTTGACAGCCGACTGCCGCAGCTGGCGCCGCTCCTCCTTCAGGCCTCCTCGTCTTGATGTTCCACCGCTGCCCTCCTGCTACCGCCTCCTGCTGCCGCTCTCCTGCTGCCGCCCTCCTGCTGCCGCCCTCCTGCTGCCGCCCTCCTGCTGCCGCCGCTGCTGCTACTCTACTGCTGCTGCTCTGCTGCTCCTGTTCAACAGCTGCTGACACGCTGCGGCTTCTGCTGCTACTCACTCTCCTTAATATCCTCTAGATCCTTTTCTTCTTCTTCTTTTCGATGTCCCGATTACTTCCCGCGATCCATGGGTTCACGTCGTGCAGTAGAAGTTCAACCGAGTATCGCCCTTCTCGTGAGTTTCTCTTCCCGCGTCCTCTTCTTCTCTCCAACCGTAGTGTGTCCCCCCTCCCCCCTTGCATGCATTTCTGTCATTTTCCCCGTTTTCTTCTCGCCCTTCTCACTTCGCCCTTCTGCCTTCCAATCTTCTTCTTCTTCGTCTCCGCTTCGTTCCGCACTCTTCGCCTCCCCATCAACATCTGTCCCTCTGTGTCTGTCTCCCTGACTTCTGTCCCCGTCTCCGTGTCTCCCCCCTGTCTCCGTGTCTGCCCGTTTCCGTGTAGACGCTCTTGGAGTGCGTGAAGTACGCGCTGACCGGAGAACTTCCGCCTGGCGCGGACCGAGGACGGGGGTGGCTGAAGGACCCGCGGCTGCTGCACGTTGCCGAAGTGAAGGCGCAGATTCGCTTGCGTCTTTGCTGCAGCAGCAACGGCAGCGCCAACAGCAGCAGGCGTCGCGGGGAGAGAGACAACGAGGAAGAGGAGGAAGAGGAGGACGACGAGGAGGAGGGGGGAGCAGCAGCAGCAGGAGCGGCAGGGACGGGGGATTGGCGTGGGGACGGAGAAGTGGAGAAGGAAGCGCTGTCCCTCGCAGCAGGTGGCGTCGTGCAGCAGCGACGACGCAGCAGCAAGAAGAAGCGGGGAAAGAGCAGCAACGGCACCAAGCGCAGCTACAGCAGCGGTACCGGGCCCAAGCAGCTGACGGTCGTCCGCTCCCTGCAGCTGCTGCAGACACAAAACAAATACGGAACCATCAGAACTTCCTTCAAAGTAAATGTCGACGACGGTGCTGCTGCTGCTGCACTTGCTGCTCTTTTGCTGCTGCTGCTGCTGCGGCGGCGGCACCTTCCGCGCCCGTCGCTTCTGCTGCTGCTTCTGCTGCTGCTTCTGCTGCTCGGTCTATCGATCCACATCCCCTCCGTGCGTGCTTGTCCATGTGTGTGCTTCTGTAAACACTTCTTCGACGCACTTACCTACTTATAGACCTACCTTTGCACACAAAAGTATACATTTATATGTGTATGTGTATGTACGTGTGTATACATTTATACAAAATATGCGGAGGTGTATGAACCTGGATGTACGTATACGTATATACCTACGTATATCTTTCTTTCTCGCAGAATACTTATGTAGGCGCGTACCTGCATGCATATATATATATATATATATGTATTGCAGCCATCGCCGAGCCGCCGGCTTCTGGACCGAGCAGCTCTCTTTTTTCTGCGAGTCTACGAGACACGTTGGGTAAATGGTTTGTTCACAAATGTTTGGGTCATGGTAGTCAACTGTTCCTCTCATCGAATTTCCTCGTCCGTTGTCTTCTTCTCTTCTCCGTGGCCAACATCGTTTCTTCTTCCGCCTCACTCTGCAAACCGTCTGACTGCTGCTGCTGCTGTCGCTATCCCCCTACTCCTACTACTGCGCCGCTGCTGCTGGTGGTGCTCCTGCTGCTGCTCGTGCTCCTCCTGCTGCTCCTGCTCCCGCTGGTGCTGCTGCTGTTCTCCTGCTGCTGCCGCTCTCCTGCTGCTGCTACTCTCCTACGGCTGCTTGTGTCCCTACTTCTGCTCCGTTTCCTGGTCCTGTTGCTGCTTCTGTTTCTCCTTCAACTGCGACTCCGCTGCACCTCCTCCTCCTCCTCCCCCTGCTGCTGCGACTGCTGCTGCGACTGCTGCTGGGGGTTCCCCACTACAAGTACTGCTACTGCGACGACGACTACCACGTCGCTGCTGCTGCTGCTTCTCCTCGTGTTGCTTCATCGTCCTCTTCTCCGACTCACTTCTTCGTTCTTCTGCTGCTTCTTCTTCTCCCCCTGCGGCTTCTTTTTTCCTTCACCCTTACCTTCTGCTCGCCCTCCCTCTGTGCTGCTCTTCCCGCTGCTTCTTGCGCTGCTGCTGTTGCTCCGACTGCTGCCGCTGCTGCTGCGACTCCTGCTGCTGCTGCTCCGACTCTCCTCCGGCTGCTGCTCGGACTCTCCTCCCGCTGTTTCTTCGGCTGCCGCTACTGCTGCTTTCCTTGGTCCAGTTCTGCTGCCGTCTTTTGCTCTGCAGCAACTGGAGCCGTTCTTGCAGGTGCGTGACATGGGGAGCGGCGAGGAGGCGTCGATCAGCAGCAGGTGCGCAGACCTGGAGCTGCAGCTTGCTGCCGTGCTGGGGATTCCTGCTGCATTGCTCGACAGCGTCGTTTTTTGTCATCAGGAGGAAAGTTGCTGGCCGCTGGCCGAGATGCAGCTGCTGAAGAAGAAGTTCGACCAACTTTTCGAAGCGACTCGCTACGTCAAGGCGCTTGAGGCCATACGCCAGAGCAGGTGAAGAAGCAATCGGGAAAGGGAGAGGGCGAAGGGGAAGAAAAACAAGAACCACCAGCAGCAACTCTCGTCCGCAAGGCAAATAGAAAGAGACGACGAGGACGAGCAGGAGGAGAAAAAAAGAAAAGGAGGGATGGAGGGGACGGAACGGGAAGCTGCCGCATGCAGAAGAGGGTCAGAGCGAGAGAGGCGGAGATGGGGGGAAAAGGGGGAAAACGAAGAAAGTGAGGAGATCGAAGAGGACCGGGGAGAAGAAAAGGGACACGAGAAGAGAGGGCAGCAGAATACGAAGTAGGGAGAAGAGAAGACCAGAAGAGAAAGTCAGAAGGAGAAAAGGGAGAAAATGAAGAGAGGTGCATACGGAGGAGGACGACGCGGAAGATGGAGAGGAGCGACAGATAAACACGAAGAAAACAAAAAGCAGCAGAACGCTTGGATTCTCTTCTTCTTCTCTTCCCTTCTGCTCCTCCCTTCTTCTTTTTTATATCCTCTGTTGTGAGGGCGCCGCTTGTGCTGCAGCAGAAGAAGGCGGAAGGGTTGCGCTGTTGCTGCTTCTGTGGAGATTTGGCGGCAGCACCCTGCCGCCCTCGTAGGTGTACCTCGTTCTACTGCTGCTGCTGCAGTTGCACGTCCCACCACCGCTACTGCTGCTGTTGCTGCAGTGGGCTGTGGTGCTGCTGCAGCTGGACGAGAAGAGAGAGACAAGCTCTGCTGTTCACATATATGTGTGCGTCAGAGAGAAAAGTGGGGGAGATTCAGCTGCTGCCCTCCGACTGTTTCTGCTGGGTCGTGTTTGGTCGTTTGCTGTGCCGTGCTGCTGGGAGCTTCTGGATGTGGGACTGCTGCTGTTGCTGCTGCTGTCGCTGCGTCGTTATTCCTCTGTCCTTCGCGACCTTCTGTCGGCAGCTGTCGCTGTTGCGCCATTTCTCTTTTCTCCGCTGCTGCTGCTGCGGCACCTCCTGCCGGTCACTTCCAAGCTGCTGCCAGTGCTGCTCTGTTGCAAGGCACTGCTGCTGCCGCTGCGAAGAAGAAGAAGAGCAGGCAGAGGAGCTGCGACTGTCTTCCTCCTTCGGTCCCCTGCTTCTTTCATGTCTCCATATTCCACCGGATTGCTGCTGCTGCTGCTGCTGCCGAGGACCTTCTGCCGCTGCTGTATCTTCCCTGGTTGCTGCTGCTGCTGCTCCGCGTCCTGCCACCCATCCCTTCCCCTGCGGCCTCCCTCAGTCTGCAGCTGCTGCTCTTTCTCGTCTGCGTTGTTCCGCGGCTCTTCTCTTCCTGCGCCTCTGCTGTTTCCCTCCTGCTGCTGCTGTTGGTATCCTGCTGCTGTTCTGCTGCTGCGTGCGTTTCCAGGAAGCTGCACACAGCAGCAGCAAAGGAGAAGCGACATGACTTGCAGCTGGTTGCGGAGCACCGACGACAGGCCCGAGTTCTGCGTCGCCAGCTTCAAGAAGCGGAGAACTTCCTCGAGAAAGAAAATTCCCAGCTGCGGTACACTCTTCTCTTCAGTTCACTTGCATGCCTTTCTTCTCCTCTCCGTCTCCTTCATCTCTTCGTCATGCCGTCGAGAGTACTACTCTCCCACCTGGTTCTTCTGTGAAACTTTCTTCGCTGCCTTACTTTTCTGGCTGTCTTGCTGTCTTACGTCTCTCCGCCTTTGTTCCAGTGTGAGTCTCTCTGCCGCTGCTGCTTCGTCTTCCTCGCCTTCGTGCCTCTTGCTGCTGTTGCTCTTCCTCCTGCTCCTTTTTCTTCTTCTCTGCCGCCGCTGATGCTGCTCATTCTCCCGTACTCTTCTCGCTCTGCGGCTGCTGCCGCTCCTTCTCCTCCTCTTGCTCCTCCTTTTCGTGCTGCTGCCGCTTCTCGCCGTCCTTCCCGTCCCGTCGATACGACTGCTGGCCTTGCTGCGCCTCACCGTCCTGCTCTTGAAACTCTCACCGGGATGCCGCCATTGCTCTCTGGGCATCCCTGGGCTGCAGCAGCAGCTGCTGCTGTTTCTGCAAGTGCTGCTGCTGCTGCGAGCGCCACTGCTTCTGCGACTGCTGCTGCTGCTGCGAGTGGTGCTGCTGCTGCTTCTGCAGGTGCTGCTGCTGCTATCTCTGCAGGTACTGCTGCTTCTGCGGGTGCTTCTGCGACTGCCGCTGCTGCTGCTGCGAGTGCTGTTGCTGCTGCCGTGAGTGCTGTTGCTGCCGCCTCGAGTGCTGTTGCTGCTGCCGCGGGTGCTGTCGCTGCTGCTTTCGCAAGTGCTGCTGCTGCTCGCGCGGTTTTGTCCTGGTGCTGTTGCTTGGCTGTTAGTGGTTGGTACGAGTTGCTGCTGCTGCTGCTTGTTTTTGACAGAGGCGCGTCCCGAAGAGTTGAGCTGCTGACGTCTTTGCTTCAGGCGGCAGAGAAGGAGCAGCAACAGCAGCAGCAGCTGCAGCAGCAGTTGGACGTGGCCGAGCAGCTGCTGCAACGTGTCATGGAAGAGTTGCAGCAGGAGCGGCAGGAACAGCAGCACGTGCATCAGCTGTTCAGCGCGGCGTCGCGCGCTTCCGTATGCAACAACAGAGACACCATGAAGCAGCAGCAGCGGCGACAAAAGGAAGTGGATGTGGAGGAAGCAAACCAGGAGCAGCAGCAGCAGCGGGAGCGGGAACAACAGCAGGAAGAGCAGCAGGAGGAGCAGGAGGAGAAGCAGAAGCAAGAAGAAGCAGAAGCTGCTGCCTTTGCCGAGGCTGTGGAGAATGAACCCTACGATGAGCTGCTGCAGCTCTCGTTTGATATGGAAGCGCAGTTCGCGGTAGGCAGAGGCCGAGACGCGCGCATGCTGCTCCGCCGGGGCTGCCACGGCGGCGCAGAGAAGAGCAGAGAGCAGCGCGACCAGCAGCAGTTGAACAGCAGCAGCAGCAAAGCCAGTAGTAGCACCAGGAGGAGGAGGATAGCAGCAGCAAGCTGAAGCAGCAGCAGTAGCCGACGGAGTCGTCGCAAGCGCAACAGCAGCAGCAGCAGATGCAAAAACAGCGGCAGCAGCAATACAGCAGAACCGGAAGCAGCAGCAGGGACAGTACGTAGAACGCGGCAGCTGCAACAGAACGCCGCAGCAGCTGCGAGAGAGACATGAAAAGGAGCTGCAGAGAGACGGGGTCTTCCCTGCGACAGCAGGAAAGGTAGCAGAGCCGGTTCAAGAGGAGCGGAAAGAGCGGCCGCAGAAAAGGGAATATTAGCAGCAAAAGAGACAACAGCAGCAGGAGCAACAACAGCGAAGGCAGCAGGAGCGGTAGTGGCAGGAGTGGCAGCAGCAGGAGCAGGAGAAGCAGGAGCAGCGAAAGCAGCAGCAGCGGCAGGGGAGCAGCAGGAGCAGCAGCAGAAGCGGCGACACGAGCAGCAGACGCAGCAGCAGAAGCAGCAGCAGACGCAGCAGCAGAAGCAGCAGCAGACGCAGCAACAGAAGCAGCAGCAGACGCAGTAGCAGAAGCAGCAGCAGACGCAGCAGCAGAGCAGCAGCAGAC
>KL647288.1:10810210-10931838 GCA_000727475.1 Sarcocystis neurona | reverse complement strand
ACGTTTCTCTTCTACTAGTACGTTTCTCTTCTACTAGTACGTTTCTCTTCTACTAGTACGTTTCTCTTCTACTAGTACTTTTCTCTTCTACTAGTACGTTTCTCTTCTACTAGTACGTTTCTCTTCTACTAGTACGTTTCTCTTCTACTAGTACGTTTCTCTTCTACTACTACATACCTCTTCTGCTGCTACATACCTCTTTTACTACTACATACCTCTTTTCCTACTACATACCTCTTCTGCTGCTACATATCTCTTTTACTACTTCTACTACTAATATTAATAGTCGTGCACCGGTAGTAGTAGTAGTAGTACTACTACTACTACAAGTAGTAGTCGTAATAGTAGCAGTACTCGTATTATTACTGCTAGTAATAGTAGTAGTATATCAGAGTATATTGCTGGACGAGTATTATTAATTATGTTGCTGCTGTTAATATGAAGGTGGTATAATACTACCATAATCATTACTACTACAGGAATTATGAATATTTCTTCGACTATTACTCGCCATTCTTTCCAAATACTATTACGATCACTTCTTCTCCTATTCGCAGTATTATTACGACGACGATTCATACAAATACCTCCACTACTATAAATACTACGAGTCCTATTTCTACTACTAATACTACGACTCTTACTGCCACTACTGCCACTATTACTACTACTACTATTACGACTACACCTACTATTACTACTACTACTACTATTACTACTCCTATTATTACTACTATTACTACTACTCCTATCATGACTATTACTACTACTATTACTACTCCTATTATTACTACTATTACTACTACTACTATTACTACTATTATTACTACTATTACTACTACTACTATTACTACTCCTATTATTACTACTATTACTACTACTCCTATCATTCCTACTATTACTACTACTCCTATCATTACTATTACTACTACTATTACTACTATTATTATTACTACTATTAGTACTACTCCTATTATTACTGCTAATACTATTACGACTACTACTGCGACTCTTACCACGACTACTGCTACTATATCTGCTGTTACTGCTACTATTACTTACACTATTACTACTGCTATTATTACTACTATTACTACTACTACTACGACTCTTACTGCGACTATTGCTACTATTACTACTACGACTACTATTATTACGACTACACCTACTATTACTACTACTACTGCTACTATTACTACTCCTATTATTATTACTACTACTAGTATTACTACTATTATTATTAGTACTATTACTACTACTCCAATCATTACTACTACTATTACTCCTACTACGACTATTACTACTACTACGACTATTACTACTACTACTACTATTATTATTACTACTATTAGTACTACTCCTATTATTAATGCTAATACTATCACTACTACTACTACGACTCTTACCACGACTACTGCTACTATTACTACTGTTACTACTACTATTACTAACACTATTACTACTGCTATTATTACTACTACTACTGTTACTGTGTTACTACTACTACTGCTATTACCACTACTATTGCTACTACTACTATTACTACTACTATTACAGCAACTATTACCCCTACTATTACTGCTACTATTACTACTACCACTATAACTACTACCACTATTACTACTATTACTACTACTCGTATTATTACTACTACTATTACTACCACTACTATTACTACTACTACTACGATTACTACTACTACTGCTATTGCTACTACTACTATTACTACTATTATTACTACTATTACTACTACTCCCATCATTACTACTACTATTACTACTACTCCTATTATTATTACTATTACTGCCACAACTCCTATTACTACTGCTACGACTCCTGCTACCATAACATGTTCTACTACTGTTCCTACAACAACTACTGCTGCTGCTAGTGCTGCTCATACTATTACTACTATTGCCTCGACTACTACTACTACTAGTAGTACTGTTGCGATTAGTAATATGAGTACCACTGCTACTGTCACGACTACCACTAGTAGGACTATAATTCCTGCTGCTAATTTGACTGCTACTATTACTACCAGTAATATTACTACTACGACTATCATTCCTCCTCCCCTTACTACTTCTACCACTATTATTATTGCTACCATAAGCACTACTCGTGCGACGATTACTACCATACTATGTGAAGGAGGGGAATACTTGGAGAAGAAGTGGTGGGGCTGTGACGCCGCCCCTCCACCCCTCTCTCTGTCTCTTTCTGCCCCTCTTTCTTCTGTCTCCGTGCGAGTATACGTGTATATATTTGCAGAAGGTCCATTTTCTTAAAGAACTCATCAACGTGATAAAGAGGTTGCGCGTGACGAGTTCTATATAACTATATACATATATAGATGTATGTGCCTTTTTTTACACGTATATATATAGGCAGAATAGATAGATATAGACTGACTCATATATTATATATACGTAGATGTAAGCACTCACAATATTTCTCCCTGTATGTATATATATGCGTGGAATGATTGTAACCACATGATGTGTATGCGTATATACATGAATACGTCCCCGCCTCTCTGTATATATGTACGCATATAGAGATATCTGTATATATACATATTTACGGAAGTCTATCGATATACTCGCGATATACGCGTGTATATATATAAATACACTCATATAGTAGTCACGTATCTATATCTTACTCATATGAACATATATGTATATACGCTTGAATATAGATATATATATGTGTTATATATGTGTGAGTTGTTATACCTGTACGTGCGTACGTGTGTCTCGTCCGCACGCACCCCCGCCTATTCTCCACCATTATTTCTGTCTCGCGTTCCCCGTCTCCTGTCCATTTCCACTCTCCCGTCTATCTTTCTCATTTATTTCCTTTTCTCTATTTTCTCTTCTTGTCCCATTTGTCTCGTCTCTCTTTTTATCTCCAGTTTTCTTCTGTCTTCCTTCCTTGTCTCCCCACACATGGGGAAGTCTCCTCCTCCTTATACAAACATACAAATTGCTCTGTCTCTGTGTAGCTCTTCCCTTTTCTTTTCTCGCATTCTTCCCTGTAGACGTATCGCTTGCTGTGTCTCTCCATGTCTCTCCTGTTTTCTCTATGTCTATTTATGCAGATCTTCCGAATTTTTGTTTAATACTTCTTCGTCTCCTGCATATGTGTGGATCTTTGCACAAATCTGCAAGTCTTCGAATGTCTCCCCCCCAAATAAAGCCGCTCGCCTTCTCTCCATCTCGCCGTCTCCGTGTCTCTGTCTCGCTGTCGATATATTTCTGCATTGCCTTGTATGCTGCCCTTTCCCAGCGCGTTGTTTTCCAAGTGTTATTTTCTCTGTATTTCTTGTGGTTTCTATTTCTCTCTCTCTGAGAATGTCTTCTCCACTTTGCCTATATTATACATGTGTGCATGCACGTATATATCTCCATATATGTCGCTCTCCCGATTTTGCATGCAAACAAATGCTCCCTTTCTTCGAATATGTGTACAGAGAGAGAAGTTAGAAAGTGGTTCCGTATATATGTACACGGACGCGCATGCGCACTATTTATACATATATATGTGTATACGTAGTATACGTATATATGGACACATGTATATATATATATATATATATTATATGTGTACGCATGCGTGGGACTGGCCCAAGGTGCGTGGCTGCTCTTTCGGTTCCCTTTTTTGCCCGCGGCTTCCACTTCCTCGATGAAACTTCTCCTTCGTTTTCTCACACATCCATCTTCTCCTCGGTCCTCGCGGGAAGCGTAGACTTCTCTGCCCTTCTGCTCTTCTTCCTCTGTCTGGTGCTGCTGCTGTTTCTGCGTCTGCTGCAATTTCTGCTGCTGCTGCTGGAGTCCCTGCTCCTGCCGCTATTTCTGCTGCTGCAGTTCCTGCTGTTGCTTCAATTTCTGCTGCTGCTGCTGCCGCGATTCCTGCTGCTGCTGCAGCTCCTGCTGCTGGTGCAATTTGTGCTGCTGCTGCTGCTGCGGCAATTCTTGCTGCTGCTGCAGTTACTGCCTCTGCGCGCCTTCATGTGCTGCTGTTGCTGTTCCTGCTGCTGGCGTTCCTCCTGCTGCTCCTGGTGCTGCTGCTTCCTCGCTTCCCTCCGTTTGATTGCTGCGGCTGCCGCTGCTGCGGTCGACTCTCCTGTTCTCCTCGCTGCTGCTGCTGTTGCTGCATCGGCGTTTCCTCCTCACCGTCCGTAGAGTGCTGCTGCTGCTGCAGTTGCTGTTGCGTTGTCGCTGCTTGTGGGGCTCGTGCAACAGCTGCTGGTTTTTTCTGCTGCTCGTCTGACTGCTGTTGCTGCCCGGTTGCTGCTGCCCGCTTGTTGCTGCCATTGCGTAGGCGTACAGAGAGCGCGACGAGAAGCAGCAGCAGCTGACAGCAGCAGTCCAGCAGCAGCTGCAGCAGCAGCAGAAAATCGCGAAGCAGGAGAAGCTGGTGGCTTTGTTGCAGATGGAGCTGCAGCAGTCACAGCAGCTGCAGCAGAAGCTGCAAGAGAACGAGCGGCAGCAGCAGCACAAGTTCGTCTCCATACTTTCTTTCTCCTTCTTCTTCGATTTTCTTAGCCGAAATACATCCCAGAGATATTCAACAGTTTGTGGGGTTGAAAGTGCTGTTCGCCCCCATAGATACGCCATCTGCAGTTCTTCAATATACCAACACTACGCTTGTCTATGACATATACACACATATATATATATATATGTGTACATATAAATTTACCTTCTTGCCATATGTAGAATATATATATATATATATGAGCGTTCACATATATATGTATATATTATATGTAGATATAAGTGTAATACGGATATACGCGTTCACACATATATATATGTACATATATGTGTATCTCTATGCATGTGTATCTATGCCTACATAGATATAGATATATAGATTTATATATATGTTTATATATGTATATATTTATATACCTATACTTACGTAAATGCATATCTATCTATTTATATATGTAACTATATCTATTATATATAGAGAGATATATACATATAGATGTAGATAGATATAGATAGATTTACATAGATATAAATAGATCCATAGATATAAATAGATATAGATAGATGGATAGGGCATTCGCGTGTATATATGTGTGCGTGTGTGTGTGTCTCCCTCTCTCTCTCTTCCCTTATATATATATATATATGTCTGTATATGTCTTTTAAAATCTATATATATATATGGATCGACATCTGTATCTGTGTCTGTATTCATATAGGTAAATGTATCAGTATTTACACCTATATGTAAAAATATATGTATCTATATATACCTACATATATATAGATATGTGTATCTCTCTCTGTATATATCTCTTTCTCTCTATATAGATATATCTGTATCCATATGTCTCTATCTATCTATATATATCTATATCCATATGTACCTATCTATTTATATATATACCTATATGTATATCTGTATCTATATATATCTATGTCTATATATATATATATATCGATATCCGTATCTACACATGTATATCTCTATCTATGTCTCTCTCTCTCTATATATGAGAATATATGTAATCCGGAGGATGCGTACGTATATATGCGTATACACACATATATACAGGCGTACATCTATATTTATACATATATGTACCTTTCTTTTTCTTTTTTTTTCTCGTTCTGTCTGTCCCTATACACGTGCGTGAGAATATATGTATGGAACTCTCTGGAATACACATATATGTGTGGGTATACATTTGTATATGTGTGGAGAGCCGAAGAGGGAAGGAGCGTCTCGCAGCAGCAACAGCAGCAGCGAAAGCGACTCTCTACAAATGCAGGAAGTTTCTGTGTCCAGCACTGCCTCCGCCAGCACTGCGTCTCCCTTTTTAACGTCTGCATGCGTATATGTGTCTCTCCCCCTCTAGTCGCTGTATATATGTGAGGATGTACGTGTCTGGGGGGGTGAACAGCGGCAGAGGCCCACTCAGCAGCACCTGCGCCTTTTCGAAAGCCCCTCACTCTCCGTGGCTCCGTTGCTCTTCTCCTCTCGCCTCTCTATAAGATATCCTCTCGCTCATTTCGGCAGCCACCGAACTGGCTGCTCTTCTCTGGCTTCATATCTCTCTATCTACCTCTCTACGCGTATATATATAGAGATAGATAGATAGCTTTCATAGGTATATGAGTATACGTGTGTCTGCGGATGCATAAGTAGGTCACATATATATATATATATACAGAGAGAGAGGGGGGGAGACACTGACGTTTGCATATTTGTTTATGTATATCTATATACACGAAGGATATACGTATATAGATAGACAGAGATGGTGATGTATTCCTATATATATATATATATATGTATCTCTCTGTGTCTGCCTCTAGGAACACATGCATATGTATACGCGTATAGTTATATAGATGTGTATTCGTATGTACATATATATATATATATATATACGTATGCATGCGTACTTCTGTGTATGTGTGTTGCTTCCTCTTCCTCTGACTGCGCTTGCGAAAGAAAAGCCCTTCCTGCGTGCGCCACCGCCTCACTCCTGCGCAACATCGCTACCTTCTGCATGTCGTCGCCGCAAAAAGTACAACTGCTGCTGTTGCTGTTGCTGCGACTGCTGTTGCTGCGACTGCTGTTGCTGCGATTGCTGCTTGCTGTTGCGGCTCTTGCTGTTGCGGTTCTTCCTGTTGCGGCTGCTGCTGTTGCTGCTGCTGCCGTTGCAGCTGCTGCTGCTGCTGTTGCTGCCACTGCTGCTGCTGTTGCTGTTGCTGCACCTCACTGCGGCTCTCTCTTTTCTTCGTGCCGGTGCACTTTTTGGCTGTTAGGCGAGAGGTTTTGAAGGAGCAGCAGCACGAGGCTGCCGAAGCTGAGCAGTCGCTCCAGGCATTGCAGCAGCAGCTACAACAGCAGGAAGAGCGACGCAGTAACAGCGACCAGAACTACCGAGAGCGACTCGAAGTTCTTGAGACGTACGGAGCCTCCCGACCGCTGCTGCTGTTCCTGCTTCTTCTGCTCCTGCTGTTTCCTCTTCGGCTGCTTCTCCTGCGCCTGCTGTTTCTTACTGTCCCGCTCGTGCTGTTTCTCGTTCTCCTGCTCCTTCTGTTTCTTCTTGTCCTGCTCCTACTGCTTCTTCTTTTCCCCCTGCTCTTGCTGCTGCTTCTTCTTCGGCTTCTGCTCCTGCTGGTGCTGCTGTTCGTGATGCTGCTGCTCCTCCTGTCGTCGGGTTTGCGTTTGATCCACCCTTTCGTTCAATTAGCGTCTTGCCTTATTTTGCTGCTGCTGCCGCTGTCCTTCACGTTCTCTATTCTCTCCTTTGGTCAGTATTCTACACTTTGTTTTGCTGCTGGTGCTTCTGCTGCAGTCGATAGAACGGCCCTCGGCTGGTGCTGCTGTTGCTGCGGTCGCACAGCTGCTGTGTCGGCTGTGTTTGGCCCCGTCTGCTGGTGCTGGTGCTTTTTCATCTTCCTCTTCGCCCTCCTCCTCTTCTTCCCGGTTGTCTTGAAAAATGCTCCCCTGGCGCCCAGACGAGCTGGTCACGGCTGCTGCTGCTGCTGCTCACGACTGCCGTCCCCAGGCTGCTGCGACGGCACTACTGCGCTGCTGACGACGCGTGTCGCTGCCGGCGAAGTCTCCCGGGCCACGCTACTCCGGGGGGGGGCTGCTGCTGCCTTTCACCTTCTCCACCGTCTCCCCTTCGCTCTGCTGCTGTTGCTGCTCCTGCACCCCGTCTCCCTGCTGCTGCTCCTCTCTCTGCTGCTGCAGTTGCTCCCCGTCCCCGTGCTGCTGCTCCTCCCTCTGCTGCTGCTCCTGTTGCTCCTCCTCCCACTGCTGCTGCCCCTCTCCCTGCTGCTGCCCCTCTCCCTGCTGCTGCTGTTGCTGTTGTTGCTGCTGTTGCGCCCCGTCCTCGTGCTGCTGCTCCTCTCCCTGCTGCTGTCGCTGTTGTTGCTGCTGTTGCTCCCCGTCCTCCTGCGGCTGCTTCTCTTTCTCTGCTGCTGCGGGTGCGCCCTCCCCTGGGGACCTGCTGCTTTTGTTGCGCTCCCCCGCGCCCAACGCAGACAGCCCATTCCGCGCTGCTTTCTTCTCTCCTCCTCTACCCTTTGCTGCCTCTTCGTTTGTACACCCGTCTCTGTACACGAGTATATATATATATACATATGCACGTATGTATGTATGTATGTATACATATATATATGTACAAGAATGTGTTTATGCACGTATGTGTGCAAATATGTGTATACGCATGTACACGTATATACATGTACGTATATATGTATGTCTGTATATATATATACATTTACGAATATATTTATGTGTATATATATATGTATATATATATATATACATGTACGTCTATATGTATGTGTATATATATATATTTGTATGTATGCGCGTACATACGTATGTGTATACGTGTGTGTGTATGTACATATGTATGTGTGTATATTTATATGTATGTATGTATATGTATGCGTGCGTATCTGTGTATGCAGGTAATATATTTGCATGTACGTATATAGAGATACGCAACTATACGAGCGTGTGCACATGTACATACGTAAATTTACTCTATCTACGTACTTGTGCACCTAAGTATATATATGCACCTACTGACACACCCATATATATATATATACACGTATTGATACACCCATATTTATCTATATAGACGTAATGACACACCCATGTATATATATATATATATATGTACGTACTTGTACACCCATATATACATGTATACATATATATATATATATACTGACACACCCATATATATATATATATATGCTGACACTGCTGTTGCATCTGCTGCTACACCTGCTGCTGCAACTGCTTCTGCAACTGCTGCTGGGTCTTTCTTTGCCCTGCTGCTGCTGCTGTTGCTGCTTGGGTGGTTGACTGCTTTACTGCAGAGCAGCAAGACACTTGCAGGAGGCAGCAGCTGCTGCGCAGATGGCGGCAGCGGCGAACACGAGTTCTGCTGCTGCTGCAGCAGGGGACAGGCGGCAACACCTGCAGCAGCTGCGACAGCGAAGAGAGCAGCAAGCAGCAGAAGTGGCGGTACTGCAGCAGGCGCGACGCGAACAGGCGGCCGCATGCAGGAAAGGCCAGCAGCTGCTGCAGCTGCTCAAGGCGCGCCTGGCTGTTTACAAAAAGCAGCAGGAAGAAGCAGCAAAGCGGCAGCGCGTCAAGGAGCTCGAGGAGCAGCTGCATGCCGTCCTGGAGCAGCAGCGACGCACGGTCGCGCAGCAGCAGCAGGCCCTGGCGGAGGAGCAGCGGCGGCAGCAGCTCCAGAATCAGAAGGACGCTGCTGCAGCCACTTCTCATCAGGACGAAGAAGAAGCGACGGCAGCAGCTATTTCTTCCATCGAGGAGGAAGAAGAGGAAGAGCCACACGACGAACAAGAAGAAGATAAAGAGCAAAAAGCAGAAGATGCTAGGAGGACAAGAAGACAACGTCTGCACCCCGCAGAGTCTGCAGAGGAAGAAGCGCATGCAGAGAGAGCGGCTTGCTGCTCACGAATTGTCCGCTGGGTGGGCCACCTCAAGAAGCAGCTGCAGCAGCAACGGGAGAAGAGAGCGCGTCTTCAGGGCAGTGTTGCTGCACGCCAGAGTCGTCGCAAAGAACTGCAGCAGGAGCTTGAAGAAGTTGCTGTCTACAAAAATCTCGAAGAAAAATATCAAAGCGGTTCGCACACACCCACGCCTGAAGCTGCTGCTGCTCCTGCTCCCGCTCGTCGTTCTGGTGCTCCTGTTGCTCCTGCTCCTGCTCCCGCTTGTGGTGCTTCTGCTCCTGCTGCTCCTGCTTTTGCTCCAGCTTTTTCTCCTGCTGCTCCTGCTTTTGCTCCTGCTGCTCCTGCGCCTGCCGGTGCTGCTGCTGCTGCTCGTGCTTTTGCTGCCGTTGCTGCTCCTGCTGCTGCTGCTGCTCCTCCGCCAGCAGCTGCTCCTGCTGCTGCTCTTTCTCCTGCTGCCACTGCTGCTGCAAATCTCGCTACTATTTACCTTGCTCCTCCTGCTGCTGTGGCTGCTGCGCTTGCCAGTGGCCCTCCTGTTCTGCCGTTGGTGCTGCTTTCCGTGTCCTGGTCAATTCTGCTGCTGCCGCGCCTCTGCTGCTGCCGGCAGCTGCTCCACTGCTGCTCCTGGTTCCTCTCCGTAGCCACCAGTTCTGCTGCTCCTGTTGGTGCTGCTGGTTCTGCTGCTGTACTCCTGCGGCTACGAAAGGCAGCCCTGCTCCAGCTGCTGTTGCTTCCCTACCACTTCCTGTTTTTTTATATCGTCGCTTCTCCTTCCGCGGTTTCTGCGACAGAACTGCCCCTGCTGCTCTTCTGCCTGCTGCTGCTTTTGTGCTGCTGCTCCCTGGACGCTTCTAGCTGCTGCTCCTATACCACTCGCACTGCTGAAGCTGCTGTCTCTGCTGCTGCTCCTATGCTGCTGCTGCTGCTGCTCGAGCGGAACGCGTTTTCTCCTCCACCTCCCTCTCCTTCTTGTCCTCTTCGTCTTCTTTGCATGTTTTGCTTCTCCTGCAGCTGTTTCTGCTGCACGCGGTGCTGCCGCCCATCTTCCCGCTGGTTCTCTTTCTACTTTTCCTGCTGCTCTTGCTGCGCCACACCCGCTGCTGCTGCTTTTCCTGCTGTGCTGCTTCTGGGTGGCAGACTTTTTCTGCTGATTCTCCGTTTTCTCGTCATGCCGGTGCCCGGTTGCTGCTGCTTCTGCTGCTCCTGCTCCTGCTTTTTCTTCCGCTGCCTCTGCTGTCCCTGCTGCCGATACAGACTCAGCTTCGCTGTGTATACTCTCCTGTCTTCCATCCTTCCTCTCTCCAAATGGATATTTGTGTCAAAGGACAGAGATATATGCGTCCTCAAAACGCGCACGACAAGTAGATAGACGCTTGTATATATCTGCATGTATCTACACACAAATTTATATATATTCGTATATATATATATATATATATATGTTTATACCTTGGTACATGTGTATCCTGGACTCATTGCTTGCACGTATATATTAGTCACATATATATATATATGTGGACGTAATTTCGTCAATATTTAACTTTGTTGGTATACACGTATATTTCTCAAGGTAAGGACCCGTTGCCTATATATATATATATATATGCACATGTATGTATATATAGCGAACAATAGGTATGTATATATATATATATAGATATGAAGGATCGTCTAGATATGTAATTTTGTCGCTACGCGTGAATACTTCATAAGACAACGAAGCGCTGCCTATATCTATGTATACATATATATGTGTATATATGTATTAATAGGTATGTATATGCAACGAATCGTCTAGATATGTAATTTTGTTGGTGTATATGTGTATTTCCCAAGGTAATGAATTGCTGCCTATATATATATGTACATGTCTTAATAAGTATATATATACATATATATACATGTATTAATAAGTGTATATATATATAGAATCGTCTAGGTATGTAATTTTGACACATGTCTATATTTTGATGGTAAATATTCTCTGCGTATATCCACACATATACATATATATGAATGAATGTCTACGTATGTTAGTTTGCTGGTGTTTTTCGCATGTGCGCAGCGCTGGTGGAGGCAGAGGTGGAGGTGATGGTAGTGAACGACTTGACGCGTTATCACCGAGCGCTTGATCGAGCGCTGATGAAGTACCACGCCAGCAAAGTATGTTTCATTTGTAGGCAGCAACTTCCCGAGGTTCCTCTTTCTGCAGTTCGCCCTGCAACAAAACTACTTCGATTTTCTTGCCAGATGGCACTTCTGAGGAAATTGCGTGCTGCTGTTCTCTCGGAGGAACACTGCCCTGCAGAGGCAGTAGCAGCAGAAGCAACAGCAGACGCAGGGGCAGTAGCAGCAGCAGAAGCAGCAGCAGCGGACGCAGGAACAGCAGGAGCAGGAACAACAGGGGCAACAGAAGCAGCGGCAGGAGCGGCAGCAGGAGCAGCAGCAGCAGCAAATACTGAGTCTTCTTTCGTCTCGTCAGTTCGACTAGCAACAAGTTGGCGAAGCAGCCTCTGCCTGCGTGTCTCTTTCGCCCGTCACTGCTGCTTTTCTGCTGCTGGTGCTGCTGCCGGGCTTCGCCTGCGGCCGAGCCTCCCGCTCTCCTCCTTTCTAATTAGTGCTGCTGCCTCCCGCTGCTGTGCGCTGCTGCTGTCGACCGCTGCTCGTTCTGCTACTGCCGCTTCTCGTACTCGGGCGCTGCCCCATACACGCGTCTGCGCCTGCTGCGACGGCTGTCTCTAGCGGCTGCTGCTGCCCGTGCCGTGCTGCTCTCTTCGCCGCTGCTGCTGCTATTGCTGCTGCTGCTGCTGTGGGGCTCTCGTTGCGACCACTCGTGCAATTGTGACACGGCCACCGCGGCAGATGCGCGCCTGCTCTGCTACTTCTCCTGTTGCTGGGCCTGATACCCGAGCTTCTGCCGCCGGTGCGCTTCTGTGCTGCTGTTGGTTCTATGCTGCTCCACTTGGCTCTACTGCTGCCGCTACCGCTGCCTGTCCTACAGCTGCTGCTGTTGGTTCGACTGCTGCTGTTGCTGCTCCTCCTGCTGCTGTTGCTGCTCCTCCTGCTGCTGTTGCTGCTCCTCCTGCTGCTGCTGTTGTTGCTCCTGCTGACGCTGCTGTTAGCTCTACTGCTGCTGCTGCTCTTGCTGCTGCTGTTGCTGCTCCTCCTGCTGCTGTTGCCGTTGCAACTGTTGGTGCTGCTGGAACTGCTACTGTTCTTTGCACTGCTGCTGCCGCGCGCCTGTTTTTCTTGTCGCTGCTCCCCTTCTTATATCTTCTAGAGCCAGGGAGAGAGACGACTTCTTCTCGAGAAATTGAAAAATATTTGTTCTCCTGAGGACTATAACTACCACAACTGTCATTTCTTCGACAGCGCATCGCGGTCCGATACATGTGCTCCTACACGCCGATCTCTCTACATATATATATATATATATATGTGCATGTATTTCTTCTTCTTGTTCTTTCATTTACACATATGTGTATTTGCCTCCTCAGCGTTGCCCTCTTCGTGTATTTATATATACACACATCTTCTTCGTTTTCCTCTTCCACATATATATGTGTGCTTGTGTGTATGTACGTGCATGCATAGAAGGAAGAAGAAGAGGAAAGGAACTTCGAACGAAGCATCAGAAATCTGCAGATATCTGTCCGTATAGTACCTGCATTTCTTCACGTTCGCCGCCGTATATTCCTTGCAAATTTCTCTCTTCGGTTCCCCCCTTTTGTGGCTCGCGCTTCATCTTCTCCCTTCTCAACCGCATGCATTCTCGCCGCCCTGCAAAGTGACCTCCCTCGCTCCGTTTCTGTCTCTGTGTCACCCGGTCCGGGCGTCTGTGTCTCGTCGCTGCGTCGCCCGTCGGCTGCTGCTGCTGCGACCGCCGACGAGGAGAAGGAGCCTTCGGCTCCACTTTGCGACATCTTTGCGGCATTCCTCCCTTCTCCTTTTTGTCTTTCTGTGTCTCTTTCTTTTATTTTCTCCCTTTTTTTCTCTTCCGTTCTTTTCTCTCTTCGTCCCCCCTTCTGCCCCTGCGTCTATTTCTGTCTCCGTCGCTCTCTGTGTCTGCCTTTTTTTGGCTGCTTTCCCGCGTAGATGCAAGAAATCAACTGCGCCATGAAGGAGCTCTGGCAGACGATGTACACCTCGAGGGATATTGACTATATCGCCAGTAAGAAAAGCAGCAGACGGTCGAACAGGAGGAAAAACAGCAGCAGCAGCAATTTCTAAGCCGCAGCGCGACCCTGCCACCCACAGCAACAGCAGCAGCCCACTCGTGGCAGCAGGAGCACCCGGGAGCACCCCACACACACAGCAGCAGCGCACTTGCAGCAGCAGAAGAGGCGTCTACGAGCGGCAGCAGCACCACCTCCGAAACCGAGCAGTTGCAGCAGGAGCTGCAATAGCAGCAGGAGCTGCAATAGCCGGTGCAGAGCAGGCAGAAAGAAACTTCACAACAAGCAGAGCAGCAGCCATACACGCAGCAGAAGCAGCACCAGCACTGCAGCAGTCCCCCGCTCCCTATGTATGCACGTATCTATCTACCTCTATATACACATATATATGTATATATGTATATCTGTATCTGTGTATATATGTCTGTGTACGTATATATATATATGCATATGGACTTGATCATATATATATATATATATATGCATACGTACTTGATCATATATATCTATCATACTTGACCGTATAGTACGTGGATGAAGGTGCGCTCTGTCTGATTAGTTGAAAAAAGCGCTTAGGCATCTGTGTATATGTATATCTCTCTCTCTCTATATATATATATGTATGTGTTTATGTCTGGGTATGCACGCACACGTATATATATATATATAGATGTACGTGTGTGGATGAAGATACGCTGTGGTTGAGTAGTTGAAAGAAGCGCGTGGGTACCTGCATGTGTAGAGGAATTCACGTTGTTTTGGCCTGTACCAGCGGGTTTTCTTCAGGCATGAAGAGGTAGACGCACGTTCTCTGGGAAGGGAGAGAGACGACGGCCTCCGTCTGTTTCTGCGGAACCTACGACACGCTCTTTTCTTTTTGCTGCTGCCGCTACTGCAGGACGCTGCTCCACATGTTGCTGTTGCAGCAGGTTGCTGCAGCAGCAAGAAACACGCGTCGACCGCGACTCTGTCGTCTGGTTCTTTTTTTTTGTTTGAGTTTTACTGTTTTCTGCTCTCTTTTCTTCCTTAGCTGCTTCTGTCTTGTCTCTTCCTTTCTGTGTGCGCGCGTTCGGCCGACGACCGGTCGCCCCCCACAGTTCGCTCGGACGTGGACGAGGAAGGTGCCCAGGACTCGGGCCAGGACCCCGCTGGCGTCTTTCCGCAAGAGAAGCGACTTCCTGCTGCTGCGTCCTCTTCCTCTTTTCCGTCCCGCACCACTGCCTCGTCTTCTTGCTTCTCTGGTGCCCCGGCGCACTCCGTCCCCGCCAACGGTGCTGCTGCTGCGGCGGCAGGACAGCGGTCATACAACTACCGCGTCGTCATGGTGCGGGGGGGCACAGAGATGGAGATGCGTGGGCGTTGCTCTGCAGGACAGAAGATGCTCGCGTCTATCGTCGTCCGGTTGGCACTTGCAGAAACTTTCTGCGTTCGTTGCGGCATGCTTGCCCTGGACGAGCCGACGACAAATCTAGACAAAGAAAATTGCGAGGTACATAAAGCGCGATGTGCCTAATAATACGTGCGCCTGTGTATGTCTGTAGAGAGACGTACCACCAACCGAAGAGAAGGGGAGACGGACAGAGAGCAAAGGGGGGGACAGAAAGGGAGGGGCAGCGAACCCAGGAACAAGGAGGAGCCGACGGAGAGACAGAGAGACGGGAAGACAGAGACGGAGAGACGGAGACAGAGATGGGGAGATAGAGACAGATAGAGACGGAGACAGGGAGGGGAAGGGAGAGACGGAGACAGAGACAGAGACGGGGAGAGAAACCGAGGGAGACGGAGACATGGAGAGAAAGGGAGGGACGGAGACGGAGAAGCAGAGGGGCAGAGACAGAGACGGGGAGATAGAGAGACAGGTAGAGACAGAGACAGGGAGAGGAAGGGAGAGACAGAGACAGAGAGAGAAGCGGAGAGAGACAGGGGGAGAAACAGAGAGACGGAGACAGAGACAGGGAGAGAAGCAGACAGAGACAGAGAGAGGAAGAAAGAAGACGAGAGAAGAGGGAGGTAAGGGAGAGACTGGAAAAGGGAGAGGAACAGAGAGAGAGAAGGAGAGAGAAAGCGGGGAGAGAATCGACAGAGAGGAAGATATATATACAGATAGAGAGAGACAGAGAGATAGAGGGAAATAGAGGGGAAAGCAATAGAGAGGAAAAGAAATAGGGAAAAAGGAAGAAAGGAAGAGATGGACAGGCGCGCACGCTGCTGTGTTCCTGCGGCGCGCGCACCACGTGCTGCTGCCGCTGTCTCTGTGTGTGTGCTCTCTCGCGTGGCACGTCCTCCTCGCTCCTGGGGGTCTTCTTTCTGCAGGGATGTCCTTTTGCTTTTCTCTCTTCTTTCTCTCTTCCTGCTGCTTCCTTTCTCTCTCTCTTCTTCTTCTTCTTCTTCTGCGTCCGGGTGTTGGTGGGGGCTCTTCTGCGAGTCTTCGCACACGGGGATTTTCTCTCGGCGTGGTGCCGGGACACCAACCCGCGCCTCGATTCATGCCGTTGTGAACATATATATATTTTGAAGAACTTTTGCCGTTTGTTGTCTCTGGGGAGACTAATATCACTCTCGACTTTCTTCCCTTTTTTTTCTCCCTGGTAGATGCACCGCCGTGTACCGATCTATGGACATATTCATATACGTAGGTCGACGGTTCTCTGTTTGTTTGAATGTGAATAGATGTATGGAGAGAGTTTTCCTGGCATTTGTTGGACGCACATATAATAACTACGTTATATTTGTCAACGATGTATCCTATCTACGTTGACGCTACGTTCTATATTCTCCATATCAATATACATATATTGTATGTGTATGGTGGTGCACAAGTATTGGTGTCTGCGAAAATTTCGGTATGATCATACGTATATAGGTGGGTATATTATATGCATACATACATATATATGTGTATATATTTCTATGTATATAGCGGCAGGTATAAGTATACTTGTGGGCAGACTGAGAAGTATGTAAATATGTATGTAGGTGCGTTCCTCTACGTGTACCTCTACATGGATGTGAACGCAGATACGGAGTTCCTCTATATTTGTGTGAATCTCGGATGAAGATACACATATGTAGATGTTTTTGTTTCCGAATTTTAACCTATATACAAGTCGACGTGTGCATTTCTTTTAACATACATGTATAGGTATACACGTGGACGTGGGCACGTGTAGAGGGAAGCAGAGAGAGAAGGAGTCGTACAGTGAGTCAAAGAACAGGTGGAAGAAGTATACGCGCAAAAGAGGCTGGCCAGGCCTTTTAACGCGTCCGGCGAGAGAGGAGGCTGTCGGCAGAAGTCGTGAAGATAGGAAGAAAAGAAAATACCAGCAGGCCGCTTCTTCCCCCTCTTTTTGCTCCCTTCTTTGCCCGGGAAGAGTCCTCCGCGTGCACAGAAAGAAGAGTACTTCATTCTTCTCAGTGGCCCATGTAGTGGAGGCGGCGCCGGAATGTACGGAGACGCAGCAGCGATACCCCCGACGTGTTTGTTAGGAAGAAAAAGCGGCACGACTTTCTCCTCCACGCTGTCTCTCTTTCTCTCACTTTGTCAATTCCTCGGCCACAAGTTGAACAGAGAGACGCACTCATGAAGACAAATGTATTTGTATATGTATATGTGACCGTACACACTCCATTCCTGAACATAGACGTGTGGTGTATAGTTATTATGAACATATATAAATACACATATATACGTTTGATGTATACTTGTTATGACCATATATATATATATATAAATGTATGTGTATACATCCGTACACACTACACGCCTGGACATACACGTGTGATGTATCTGTATCATAATCATATATATATGTATACGTGTATATTTCAGTACACACTACCTTCCTGGACCTACACATTGGATGTGTATAAATTACGAGTACATATATGTATATGTGTTTGTCTGTACACACTGCACAGGAGTACGTATGCATGTGTGGGATATTTACTAATAAAAGAGAGGGCGAGAGCAGGAGCGAGAAAGAGAGAGACATGCGCAGATGCACTTATATGCAGCGGTTGAGTTGTAGGCCCTGTGCGTCGAAGAGTGTGCGGCTCCATATTCTTTCCCCCGAGAAATACGTAAGAGAAAATGCAGATGAGGACGCCTGGCGCGCACGTGTGACTGGGCATGTGTCTGTGTGTAAAGAATTCGTTTTACCTGTCAATTTGTGTCTATACGTGAGAAGAAAAAGACGAAAATGAAGACGAAGAAGGAAACGAAAAGAAAAAGAAGAGGGGTCTGCTTCAGTATCGTCTTTTCTAGGACACAGACTTCTTCTGCGGATAATTTCCTGCCTTGCCGTGCACCTGCGCGGCCTGCAGCGTTCCCGGCGGTAGGCCGTTTCCGGCGGGTGGAGGAGAAGAAATAATTCTTCGGCGGAGCAGTGGGACCGCCCTTCCGCAGCGCAACAGCGAAGCACACGCTGACACACAGGCGTACTTCTTTTCGTGCATGCAGTGCAACAGTCTTCTATGATTGTCTGTAGACCGAAACTTCACCTGCCTCTCTATCTGTACACGTCCATATCTATATATATGTGTATGTGTGTTTGTGTACGTTTGAAGGGACGTCTGTATGTATGAGTGAGCGTATCTCCGTATGTATATATGTACTTACGTACGCACGAGTGTACGTGTCTATGTATGTGTGTACATGTGTATGTATGTACGTTAGTATATACGTACGTATATATGGGTGTAGGGGGGCGCATGTATGTATGTATGTATTTATGTATGTATGTATGTATATATGTACGTATGTATGTATGTATGTGTATGTATGTATGTATATGCATGTATATGTATGTATATGTATGTATGTATATGTGTGTATGTATATGTATGTATGTATATGTATGTATGTATGTATGCGTGTACGTATGTGCGTACGTGTGTACGCATCTAGGTGTGTGTGTGTGTGTGTGTGTGTGTGCATATGTATGCACGTAAGTATGCGTGTACATATGTATGTATGTGTGGATGTGTATGTATGTACGGATGCCAGTATGTATTGAGACATAGACGTGTGCGTGTACGTGTGCAGCTGCATAAGTTTAGAAATGAAGCTAGGCTTGTGGAGGTATCTTTACGAGGTCTGCAGAGCAGTTATCTGCAGAAAAAAAAAGGTGACACAAATATTATATATATGTGTGTGCGTTTGTACGTGCAGAGCCTGGCGAAGTCGCTTGCGGCACTGGTGGAAAGTCGTCGGAAGAATGCGAGCTTTCAGTTGATCGTTATCACCCATGACGAATATTTCGTTACGCGCCTTTTTCGCTACGGGCTATGCGAGAAGTTCTACCGAGTTTCCACCTCCCTGAGCGGAGACTCACAAATTACTGCCTGCGACATCCAGACATTCTAGAGGAGCAATTTCTCACATTAAAAAAGATTTTTCCACAAAAGTCCACCCAACTTTATGCACTGGCGTGCTACAGAATGCGACACATCATCTGCGTATACCCACGACCACCGTCGTAACGCGAATAAAAAAATGCTGCTGCTCGCTTGTGTACAGACACGCATCCAGAAGAATAATAAATGCTACTCCCAAAACTTTGATAATATATATATATGTATATCCAGGGAGATGATGTGTCTGGGTGACGACATATTTCATACCCATGGAGCTCGTGTCTATGCGTATATACATGTGAGTCTACCCGTATGCGTTGTATTTTGACTACGTGGACACAGACACGCATACTCAGGGAGAGCATTTATACGTGTATACGTGCGTGTCTGCGTGTATACGTGTGTACTGACTATAATCTGTACTGACTACATTTGTATATAGAGGGATACTCAGGGACACCTGTACTTGCGCGGGTATGTAGATAATATATATATATATATACGTATATACTCTGGGGCAGCATCGTATGTACATGTGTGTGTCTGTGTAGGATTGCATAGAAAAAGCTGTGTATTGACTGGAAGGTCGCTGCGAAAATTGTGGGGGGACAAGATTCCTTTCGATTACGTGGGACGGGCAGCGCGACGGAGACGAACGAGTAAGAGAAAGAGTTCGGACTTCTTCTCACTTTCTCGCTTCTGTTCTTCTTTTTTCTCCTCCTCAATTTGATTCGTGTCGACTTGAACGTGAAGGAAGCTGCCTATTCTTGAACGTCGACAGTAGCAGTGGGGAGGTGTGCGCAACTGACAGCTGGCAGAGTTGGAGGCGGGGACGCCACCGCGTCCCGACTTTTCCATCCTTCTTATATCGCCCAAGAAATTTTTTTCTCCTGCGCGTCTGGCTGCTTCCCCTGCCCCGGCGTCTGCCGCGTTCCCTCCTCTCGGATATGTCCCGCTGGACCTCGCTTTCGCTGCTCGTGTCGTACCGTCTTTCTTCTCCAGAACAGCAACAGAAACACGCATAACAAATATCTTTGTCTATATTTTTATAGATGCGCTGCGCGTCTCTGCTAGTGCTGGTGCCTGGCCATACCTAGACGGAGTTACATCCACTATATATATCTATGTGGTTGTACTGCTGCTGCTGCGCTTCCTGCTGCTGCACGTCTGCACTGCGTATGGTGTTGCCACTGCTGGCCTTTCTGTACTGGTAGTAGGTACTTCATTTATCTAACGTGGACACTGTCGAAAATAAGGGACGCGCGTGAAATCTGCTTCAACAGTTTGGCAGAGTTGTCTTGTGCGTTACGCTGTCACCGCTAGCACTGTTGTGCCACTGCTCTGATCTTCTCTCCTTCCTTCCGTCCGCAGTAGCAATAGACTCGTGTGTTGCAGGCCATTCGAGTGATAATACAGCCGCCAAAACATTTGGGAAGGAGGCATGAAGTAACGCCTGGAGAACAAACTTTGGAAGAATCACTGAAGAAGTTTTCTTTTTGTTGCTGATATGAGCATCACAAGTCTATAAAGTTGCCACTGCCGATACAGATATTCGCACACTACTGACGAGCTGCGGCTCCAGCAGGTCTTGCAGTTGAAATGTTCAACAGCGGACGCGCAAGGCTCAGAAAACGATGAATTTCTTCTTGTTCCGTTGAAATCATGCTCCCTTGACTGTCAGGTTGGTTCAAAGTTGGGAAGTGCCACCTGTTCAAGCCTGTGTCCACGGCGTCCAGAAACTGAAGTGGCGCCATCCACGTAACCACTCTGTCTTCTACTATAGAAAAACACGGCAAGTTTCTTTTGACAATGCGAGTGCATAGGGAGGGTGTCCACAAATTTATTATTCTATATCTCCGTGCCTGCATATATATATATATATATATATGTAAATGTATGTATTGATACGTGCACCACATACGCATAAAGATATATGTGGGTGATTTGGAAACCTGTAAGTGCAATTTCAGTCTACACTAAAGACCGTTGAAGTCACACTAGATACACCCGTCAGTCTGGGACACTGGGGAAACTCTTCTGCCAGCGCGCCGTCCACAGTCCCTGAAAAATATTCGGAGTAACCTCCCTACGGAGATATGGGAACAGAACCTGTACTTGGCATGATTCACACTTCTTCTAATGACAGCGTTCTTTCCAAAAAGAAGATACTTAGAAAATGCCTTTCCAAATTCCACGGAAGCGTACACGTTTTCACAAAGACTGCAGGCTTCCCAAAAACAACGCGGCGTGTCGAAGACGAGTAGTATCCTTTGTAGATGCAGCAGGCAAGCTCCCCGGTGGAAATCAACGGATTTACGCAGGTCCACGAACAGATACAGGCTAAGCAAACAGTTTCTGTGGTCTCGTGAAGAACACCTTGTACACGCACAGCGACAAGGCCGGTAGTACACTGAGCTTGAGCACGCCTGCTTCAATTGACGATCGCGAAAAGCGTAGCGATAGCCCAGAAGGGTGCTAGTGAAACATTAAGGTAAACGTGACACACTGTTCGAAAAGGTAACACCTTTGTCATTCTCTCACATATATGTATATCTGTATATGTATACGTAAGGGCATTTATAAGCATATGCGTACACTCACGTGAACCCGCGTGCGCTGTATCCCAACACGTCTTACGCCGATCCACGTGTTCTCTATACTATGCCTCTTCCATGAAAACCTGTAGACGAACAAGAAAGGAACCGCATTTTATCTCACAATTCACAGAATGGTGCTGCGGACACCTTTATAGCGGAGCGGTGTGGCGGTATCAGGGATGCCTCAGGGTGCTGCATTGTAGCACTTCACCTTGTCGTTAAAGGAGGTTCGTTCTAATCTATTCTCGTTGCCTTCGTATGAACTGCTATTACCGTGTGGTACAATGATAGTGCAACAGCTAGATGAAAGACGCGAACCTGTTGAGAAGCTGTCACGTCTATTCGAAGTGGAAGAATAGCTTTTGACACTTGTTCCTAAGGTTTTCTTGATTGAGAATCTCTGCCCGACACGTAAATATCACGCGTAGACGGACCGAATGTTTTCTATTGTAGGCAGGTCCGCGTCGAAAGCTTATTCTCCTATTGAGGTTGTCTGAGAGTGCCTACGATCATGTAAAACATCGCGTCGACCACCACGTACGCGACCTTTTTGACCGAGTGAGACGCTGCAGGCAGCAGTCGGTATCTGATGGCTTTTCACGGACACAGTCCAATGTAACGTGTGTGGCTGGCTAACTCACCGAGAAGCGGTTGTCACGGAATAAATTCCACAACGGTATTGTGCTGGTAACTGCAAACCCTTAGTGGGTTAATCTTTCGCCTGAAGCGACCGTTCGTTTCTGCGGCGTGTGAGGTTGAGGCCGCTATTTTAGTCAGCCGCCGTTTAGACTTCTACGGGGCACAGGAGTTTAGGGCATCTGAATTGTTAAATGCAAACCTATATACATATGCGTATATGCATGAATATGTATATATGAATATGTATATATGAATATGTATATATGAATATGTATATATGTATATGTTTATATGAATATGTATATATGTATATGTTTATATGTATGTGTAAAAATGTACGAATACGTAGATTTACGTGTGCACAATTGCACGGAGGTTCTTTTTCCCACGCAGCTTACCACATCGTTTTGCATCCTGCTATCATGTCCACACACTTGTGTGTGTCTGACTATATCAATATTTATAGTTTCTGTTTTTGTACATCTGTGCTCTAAAAATGAAGGGAGAACTCGAGCTGAAATACAGGCGATTTTGCGCTCGTGTGGTTTCGACGCAGCTTTTCAGTGATTAACTGGAAACTAGTACGGGCGTTAAAATATTCTGACTGCTGAATCGTGTCGCCAATTAGCTTGACATTTTCGTCGCGGGAAAATACCGACCGCAGTAGTGCTAGCTCCACAGCTGTGTGTGCGTTAAACATGATTTATTGCACTGTCCTAACACAAGGATAACGTTGTCCTATGGAGGACGGAAAAAGTAAGATATATATTACCACGAGTTGGAGAATCGCCCTAAAGCTGTATAGCGTAGGAAGGCCAATTAGGGGAAGTCGATACACACCTTCGCGTTTCTTCGTACGGAATCTTGCGGCTGAACAGATCTCCTGCAGCATTTCTTCGTTCAACGAAACAAAAGTGCAAATGGGGCGGCACACCTGCATCAACACGTTTTGCTGCGAGTGTGGCAATCTGAAATTAAATTGGTTTGTCCTGCCGTAAACTAACGATGTGCTTTTGTTGTGAGGATGTTTTGAATTCACCTGTGCGAGACACACCTCAAATGGATGGTGTACAGAAGCCAGGTATATAAGACAAATCTTTCAGGGATTGCGCCCTTGAAGATTTGCAGGAAAGGATGGGTATCCTTCACTGAATAGGGCTAGACGGATGAGGCTCTGACCGACGTTTTAGCGGAAGGGGAAAAATCCTCGAGTACCGCAGAAGAGTACACTCTGCGGCAGAATGTGATCACGTTCTTCTATTCATTGAGAGGTTTTACCACGCAGAGTACCTGGTTCACGGTCTTCTTGCCCTCGTTAAACATGCAAAAAAACTTTAGTAGCAGTCGCAGTGTCTGCCTGGCCCAACCATGATGAGAACAATCTATCGGAGAGTGCAGGGTCACGACACGTGGCTCTCACCGCAGCGTTTGTGCACCTGATTTCTCCGTTCCTGCAGGCGCGAATGATGTAAACAAGCATATGTACACATCTACGTGTACTTTCGTATAGATGTACAAATTTACGCACTTGTGGTCAGCCTCCGCTGGCAACGAACTACACACATGTTTCTTTCCTGCCTCTCTTGTTTCACTGGGCACTTCGTGTTGCACGGTGAGTGCGGTGCGTCAAGTACGGATAGGAATTTGTTAGCAACGCAGCACCTGGTCAAATCCCCTTGTGTGTTCTCCATCTGCAAACACTATCATGTGCACCCTTACCTCCTCCACATTGTCAGTCCGAACCTCCGGCGCAAGTCTCCCTGTCTGCACGGCCTACCTGAAAAGATATTTTCACTCTGGTGTTTGAGACAAGCAAACACAGGGTGGAGACAAGCTTAGTAAACCCTCTTATCCCGCACTATTTGTTAGCCCTTTTCGATGCGTTCTCGCGTTTTCTCCCTTGCTAAGAAAGGAGGACTATGTGACGGGTGTAGAACTCACATCAGCGTGTTCATTCTCGTCTAATGGTATATTCCCATTGTCTCGCTCCCCGTCCCCATCCGCAGTGTATGTCCACTGAAACGGTTCATTCTGACAAGGTAGACCTGCAAAAATGTAAGCCCTTGGCCCCACTGAATAGCGTAGTAGCCGATGATTGTACGCGTCGTTGTCCGTTTTCATGGCACAGTGACACGCTTCCGGCGACCGCGACGATGGAATGGCAGAATTCACACAACAGGTAGAGGCAGATATTCTACTAGTATCTGCCAGCAGTCTAAGGCTGAGTCGTTTAAGCCCTTGCGCTCGTAGTCAGCCACTCGAACCTCATATGCATTCCACAATTTGGCGGGATTAGGCTTCGAATATCATGCTCGCACAACAGTCAACTCACACCGCGCAGCTTTTTTTCCCCGCATTTTCGACTTCTTCACGGAGTGTTTTGCAGAAAAATACATTGTGTTAGTACTTGCGGTTTTGCTCTCCCGTGCACCGTAGAGTTACTTTTATGCGTAGGGGTCTCCAGCCCTCGACGCGCTATCGCTAGTCCTGGCAGTCGCCAAGGTCACCCGCCGCCTCGCCAAGCCCAATACCGTCCATCGCATGTCTTCTTCGGTTTTGAGTCTCAGCTGACTGCCGCTTGAGTAACAGGCTATGTCAACGTGGTTTTAGCGGAAGACAGCTGCTGCTTGATTTTTCTTAGTGTTTTGTCGTCATCGAGAGAGAAGAAAGGTCAGCTTGGCAGATTCTCTCTCCCGCATCACGGGTGACATAACGAGCACGCACCTCAAAGGAACCCTCCGTGTAAAGCACCCTTTTTCTTGTAGTTGTACTGAGCCAGTGGGTGCACTCCAGTATAATAAGCAACAACGTATCTGCTGTTCACTGGGGGCGGCAGTCTCATGCGGCTCTGTCTTCTGCGTGGCGGTGTAAACTGACAATTTTCCACGGCTCCGCAACTGGGTGGCACGGTGTGTGAGCGACGCTGACTTTCCGTATGAGGTGCGAGAACTGCGAACAAATAGGCCTCCTCTCTTCGGAGGGAATATTCGTCTCAGTTAATACTGCGCTTGACTGACACGCGCACGTGTGCTCTTGTGCAACACAATAAAGTGTCCGGACGTGTGCCTTCCTGCGTAGTATTGCAAGCGTTTGTGCACCGCTTCGCAGGCGATGATCTTTTATAATAATAGATTTTCCGCCTGGCTTACCAAGATGTTCCGATTTCCGGCGGCTCTATTTGGACAAATGTCTTCGGTTAGCCCTTTTGTCAATTCGTCAGAACGAGGATCTCTTTTTAACGCAGTTCATACTTGCTCAGCATCCTGCGTTGCATTACTCCCTTAACTTTTTCCCTTACTTATCAGTCAGTTAAGGCTTTCTATCCGTGTCCGGAGTTGCGTCATTTACCCTTGTTTTTCCCGACGGGCCATCGGTCTTCCCTTTTTGTGACCTCTCTTCTCGCAGTGGAAGGGCCGCCTAGCCCTGGCGGTGACCTGACTCCGCGCTACTGGCGGGATTTCGTCGGTTTTCGTTGTTTCGCTGCCCCTTCTTCCCGGTGAAAGTCACGCTTTTGCGGTCCTTCTTGGCACCGCACTTACTCGACCCTCCTGGGCCAGCTGTGGCTGTGACTTCGAGAAACGCCAGCCACAGAATGGGACGTTGCCCGTGCAGAGTTTTTCAGAGGTAAAGCCGGCGCCCTCGCGCACGCGTGCGGAACATCCTTCCAAAGGAAAGATGGGCAGTAGTGTGGAAGGAATTGATTTATATTACGTTAACTTATTATCTGTTCCTCCATTTGGCGAGTTGCAGCGGCAACGTTTCGAAAGGGACCTTTTCTCTTCGTAAAGTACGTAGAGGGCGGCTCATGGGGGTGCTTTGTTTTCTGCATCAGAAGAGGTGTTGTCCACGTCGCGCAGTGACAATAACACAGCGCGATGTAATGTGCAGGTTATACGATGGATGGGCTTTCACACCCAGAAGACGAGGCAGCGTTGTGTGTGTCTGCTGAAACTTCTCTTGCGCCGACCGAAAGCCAGAATGCACTATCATGCCTCCCCTTTGCACCACATGCTTTTCCAGGAGAGACTGTTTCGAAAAGTGACAGAGAGGACGCCTCATCCTTGCATACTGCTGCATCTCCTTTTAATTCGTATTGTGCGGACAGCATCGACCGTCTGTTCGCAGTCGATCCAAGAGCCGCCAGCAGCAATAGCACCACGGCGCGAAGTGTGACGAGTGGCGGCTCTAGCTGTCGTAGCACGCCAATCGCAGCAGCAAGCAAAACCCCTTCGACAGGACAGGGAAAGATCTCTCTGCAGAGAGACAGTTTCTTGCAGACTTCGTCTTCACGGAATTCCGAGGATGACGACGAGGGGTGCCACCTGCGGCGACCCCGTTGGTTTCTCTCTCAGCCTTCGCCGCACCTCCTGGCGCTGCTGCAGAGAGAAGCAGCGCGACATTTTATCACACAGGAGGATGGCAACTGCAGCGGCAGTGGGCAAGGTAGTGAGACAGCAAGTTCTCCCCAAGTTTCTTCGGCAACAACAGGCATTCAAGCCGTAGCCGCCGCCGAAGCGACAACACCAGCAGCGGCTGGCGAAGCAGGCGAAGACGGCGGGGGAGAGTCAAGTACGGAGAAGGCCGCCCTCCGTCGCCTGCTGTTGCAGGCGCAGAAGGCGTTGCGCCGGGGGGGGGCGTACCCATATATTTTTGAAGAGGAGGATCGAGTACAGAGTCGCAGATGTTGCCGACAGCGGGCGGCGGCGGGGCCACGCTGGACAACAGGTGTCTGGGAGCACGCGCAGCACCGGAAGAAAGTGCAAGAGCTGAAGCAGCAGCAGCCAGAGCACCACCCCCAGCGACAACAACAGCAGCAGCACCAGAAGGAGGAGGAAAAGCAGGAGGAGGAGGACGAAGAGCAAGGGCGATGGAAAGGAGGGGGCCAACAGGAGAAGGGGCAGCAGGAAAATGAATTTCTGTTGCCACATTTAGCGGAGGATGGGGAGAGGGCCGCAACACGAAGTGGGTCAGCAGCAGCGTGTGAAGCTTCTGCAGAACGTACAAGAGCTACACACTCTGTCGGTGCTGCCGCTGAGAGAGAGAGAAGCAGATATACCGCAGTGACACCCCCCGGCCGACGCGACGCCAGAGTGAAAAAGAAGAGTCGGAGAGGAGGTAACAAAACGGCAGGAGAATGTCGAGAAGAAGGAGGAGATAGGTCGTTTCCCTGGGAAGCAGAAATTTTACACGGCGGGGCGGACCATGGAGCGGCGGCAGCCCCAGAGTGGAGTTGCGTCGCTACGGACCTGGAGGGGTACCATGCCCGAGGAAGAAGGCGGCCGTTCTTTGACGGAGACGACTACGCCCCTGAGTATGAAGAAGAGGAAGGGGAAGAGGAGGAGGAGGACGAAGAAGAGGAGGAAATCCGGGAGAAGAGCAGAGAGGCAAGCGCAGCAACAGGCATGGCCCGACTGCGTCGAGATAGCTGCTTCCAGAGACAGAGCGAGCCGCAAGGAGCTGGCTGCAGCCGCGCGCGGCTGAAACTTTATCTGCAGCAGCAGAGCCGGAAGGCTGGTGGCATCAGGGGAAGGCAGCAGGAGGAGGAGGGAGGGGAAGGGCAGCGGCGTCCGGGACGGCGGGAGGAGGTGAAGGGAGAGCTGCCGTGCGGTGTACATACACTCCACCGAGAGCAGGATGTGACAGACGAGCAGCTGGTACGCGCTGCACGTCCTGCAGCCCAACAGGCGGATGTGAGAGAAGGAGAGGGGCGCAGTGTACGTAAACCTGAGGGGCAGCTGCAAAGGCCGCTGCACGGTGGTGTACGTACACCCGCGTACACGGGCAGGAGCGAAGAGCAGCTACGTGGTGTTCGTCTACCGCAGCAAGTCGGAGAGAGAAGAAGTGCAACAGAGGATGATCGTGTCCCGAACAGTCGAGCAGGAAGCGCAGCAGGAGGAACTGGCGATTCTCGTGGGAATAAAAGAGAAAGTTTCAACGATGTCTGGTGTCCTCTCGAGAAGACGTCTCCGTCACCCGCGTTCTCCCCAGCACTTCCTCCCTCTACTGCTCCGGCGAACGCAGAAGGTGGGCGGCGACTTTCAGAGCGGAAAGAGAGTCGTCTGCTCGTGGGAGGGGGGGGAATGGAGCGGGCAGGGCGCTGTTGTTGCGCTGCAGAGACTCAGCTGCAGCGGCTACAGCACTTGCTGCAGTAGGCGAGATGGTATATATAGGTGTATACATACACACACATGTCTATGTACATGTATATATATGTACATATATGTGTATAAATGTATGTATATACATATATACATATATGTGCATTCCAATATATGCATGTATATATATGTATATGTATGTGTATATATACATGTATATATATACATACACGTATATATATATATATATGTACACACATATATAGATATATATACATATATGCAGGGGTGCGTCAAGTCGTGAAATGTTTTTTGTCGCATGCATTGTTCGCTCAGGTGCTGCTGCCGGTGAAGAACCTTGCGGCCGAGCCGTGGGGCCAGGAGCACCAGCTGCTTCAGCTGCTTCTTCTTTTTCTTCACCAGCAGGGAGTCATGCCAGAATCGCTGCAGCACGCTCCGACTGGAAGGGCTTGCCGCCAGTAGAGGAGCAGCAGGAGGAGCAGCAACAGCAGCAGGAGCAGCAGCGGGGGGGACAGCAGGACGCTGTTTTCTACGGACTGTACGCCTTTGAGGCTGCTGGGGAAGGGGGGGGAAAGGACGCCGATAATGCACCTTCAGGAGAGAGTTTGGCTGCGTTGCTGCCTGCGGCGTCCACGCCGGGTCTACCGGGGCTGGGTGAAAGTTCGATATCACTGGCCGAGCTTGCGCAGCCGCTGCCTCCGGCACTCCCTCCCGAAGAAGACGACAGCTGGGCGCTGCTGTTGCATGCCGCAGGGGCAACAGCTGCCGCAGCTGCTGCAGAGGCAGCTGCTGCAGAGGCAGCTGCTGCAGAGACGGCTGGTGCAGAGACAGCTGCTGCAGAGACAGCCGCTGCTGACGCAGTGGGGGAAGGAGCTAGCGGTGTGTGGGAGGGAAGGCAGAGAGACGAGGAAGAAGTTGAGCCGCCGCTGTGCGACACCGACACGTGCGGCGACACGGGGGAGGAGGACGGGGGGCGGCGAGGCGGGGCACGGGACGCGGCAGAGAAAAGAGAAGAAGAAGAAGTCGCTGGTGGAGTCGGAGAGGTGCGCTGCGTGCGAGAGGAAAGGCAGGAGCAGCACGGGGGGTGGCGGCAGCAGCAGCAGCTGGAGAGAAGAAAAGGGGAGACAGGGCGCCAGCAAGAGACAGCAGAGCAGCAGAAAAAATGGCAAAGAGCGGAGAGTCCGGTCGAAGAGAAAGTGACAGGGCGGGGCAGACGCGAGGCGTCCGAGAGCCGCGGCAAGACGCGAGGGTGGGGGGGAGCAGAAGACACCGGTGCCGTCTTCGCTCCCTGCCGCGCGGAGAAGAGTTCCCCACAGCAGAGTCTAGCAGCTGCAACACTGGGACAAGAGGCAACAGCAGCAGCAGGAGAAGGAGAAGTAGCAGAAGCGGCAGGGACAGGAGAAGAAGAAGCAGCAGCAGATGAAGAAGAAGGAGAAGACGGAACAGCAGCAGGAACACCAGCACCATTACGAGAAGGAGGAGGAGAGAGAGAAGGAGCCTGGGGGTGGGGTGTCGGCCGTAGGAGCGGTAAGTTGGCGATTGAGGGGGGGACGAAGGACGCAGCAGGAGAGGCAGATGCTGCTGCCTGCTTTGTGGACAGAAGAACCTTCCTCGGTAGAGAGCAGCACGTGACAGGAGGAGCAGGCGAGGAGGAGGAAGTGGCGAAAGAGAGGAGCAAGACATCTTTTATGTGGGGTGTTGTAGCGGGTCTGTGGCCAGGACTTCCGCTTCCTCCTGCTGCAGCACGCCGAGATGGGCGGCTGAAACTTGGGCGCAGCAGCAGCTGTCGGCGCCATTCTGTTGCGGCGCAGCCTAGTGCTTCAGACCGCTTGGCGACAGCAGCGCACGCGAAGGATGTTGCCTTGCAGCTGCTGGAGCCGAGCGAAGAACTTTCTTCTCCTCACCCTCGGTCCTCACTACGTCCTGTCGAAAAGTCAGAAAAGTCCTTGTTCAAAGGGAAAATCCTGAGCAGCAAGGCGCACCAAGAATTGCTGTCCTTCACGCGTTCCTCTCCCGTGCGGTCGCAGTCCACACAGACCTGCGCAGCCCCTGCTGCTGCTGCTCCTGCTTCTCCTCACGTCCTGCAATGGCAGAAAAGTGGCGCTGCTGCCGACACATGCGCCTCTGCTGCTTCCTCTGCTGCTCCTGCTGCTGCTGCCGATGCAGTCCTCTCTTCTTCTGCTTCTTTTTCCGCAACGACGGCAGCCGCTCCTTCTCCCTCCCGTTCCATCGCTGCAGAAGTGGGACGGAGGGCATCTTCGATAGCAACAGCTACACCTGCTGCGGCTGAGAAAAACTCTGCTGCTGGTGCTGCTTCTTTGCCTTGGACTATCGCGACAGCAGCAGCAACAGTGGCAATGAGACAGACACACACCGAGTCATCCCCTTCCTTTAGCAGCGGCCCAGTCTTTTCTCTCGAAAATCTATCGGCAACAAGTATTATCGTAGCGCGTGAGGCAACTGCAGAGGCAGCCGCAGCTACTGCTCTCGCATGCGGCGCAGCCGGGAGTAGTTGTGCTGCTGCTGTAAGGCCTGCTGCCGCAGCACCGGCAGCGACGATAACAGCAACAGGAGCAGCTTCTGCGGCAGCTTCTGCAGCAGCTGTCTCGGTCAGAATAGACGCTGCAGCAGGGGCAGTTGCTTCGAAGGTAGTCAACATCGCTGCAGCATCAACAGTAAACAAAGCAGCAGCAGAAACTCCTCCTCCTTTTTCTTTTTCTTCTGAAAAATTTGTATGGAAAGGTGCTGCAACAGCAGGAATGGCCAGCAGCAAAGCCGCCGATGCAGGGACAGCAGCAAACTCCAACAGCAGCAGCAACCGAGTGACTGACAGCAGCAGCAGCACCGCCAGCAGCAGCAGCACCGCCAGCAGCAGCAACATGGCCAGCAGCATAAGCAGCACCGCCAGCAGCATCAGCAGCACCGCCAGCAGCATCAGCAGCACCGCCAGCAGCATCAGCAGCACCGCCAGCAGCAGCATGGCCGGCAGCAGCATGGCCAGCAGCAGCAGCAACAGCGTCGCCAGCAGCAGCAGCAGCATCGTCAGCAGCAGCAGCATCGCCAGCAGCTACCCCCGCAGCAACAGCAGTGGCGGTGGTGAAGGATTTCTGGTTAGCAGCAGCAGCACCAGGGAAAGTACAGGCAGCGTATGCGAAGGGAGGGGTAGCAGCATCAGCAGCATTAAACGAAACCGAAAGGAGGAACCGCGTAACAGCAGCAGTAGTAGTAATGTGGGCGAGGGACGCGGCAGTAGCAGCAGCAACAGGAAGGCGGCGTGTGGGGAGAGCCGCGTGTATGGCAATAAAAACGGCAGCACGAGCTGCAGCAGCAGTACAGAGGAGTACTGCTCAGTCGTGAGGAGAATCCCGTTCGAAAGGAGAAATTATTTGCTGATCAAAAAGTTGAATTTCATTCTTCGGCATGGCGCTCCTCTCTTCCACCTGCCCATGCGTGAAGACGGCTACGTCCGCGTTCGTCAGCTTCTCTCCTTAGAGTGCATGCGAGGCGTCACGTGGGAAGAAATTTACTTGGTACTGCTGCTCTTCACCCAGGGCGAGCTGAGATACTTTCTCACATATAAAAAGAGGAGGACACTCGTGGAGAGAAGGCCTCCTCATTCAATCTGCTCCTTCCCAGGAAGGAAAATTGGCCTGTTCGAGCCGTCCGAAGATTCTTTCCCCTTCTGTTTGTTCACCCAGAGAAATAGCCATATATCTGTGTATGACTCGCTATGTTCTCATGTATATATATATATATCTCAATATGTTAGCAGTACATGTGTCTGTATGCGTACATATGCAGGCGTGTGCATTTGTGTATATATATATATGTACACGTGTATACATATTTATATATACATACATATACACATATATATGCATGTACATATATACACATGGAAACATATATATATATATACATACATGTATATATATGTACGTGTACATACGTACATAAAGAAATCGATCTAATATAGTATACGCAAATATATATATATATACATATATGCACGTATGTATGTACATATGGGAATATATATATATATATATGTTATGTATATGTATATGTAAGTAGGTGCCACACGTGAGGCGCTGCAGTGACGCGCATGTGTCGGCGAAGACGTGCGACGCTGCGGTGAGGAGGCAAACAAGAGGAAGAACTGCGAAGTTGACATTTCCTGCTGCTGCTGTTGCTGCACCTCCTTCGTGCGCACCTGCTCCTACCCTACGTTGTTCAGGAAAAAGGAACAGCTGCTGCTGCCGCTGTTGCTGTGTGTGTCTCTGGGTCCTGCACGCGGCTGCCGCCGCTGCTGCTTTGTGTCAAGCGCCGGGCAGCAGCTGCTCTTCCCATTTTTGCCACGACGGTCCGAGGGGGGGAATGTCCGAGCAACATGCCGAGAGGAGGCGCCTGTGCTGCTGCTGGGCATCTCTCTCCCCATCCCCTCCGTGCGGGAAGTGCTGCTGCTGCTGCTCCTTTTGCGAACCTGCTGCACGCGACGCCACCCCCGCGCTGCACTTCTTTTTCCGTATATCCACGTAGAAGCTGCTGCAGTGGCTCCTGCAGCAGGACTGCTGTTTTGCTGTTGTTAACACGCGAAGATTACTACACATTTTGCCGTTGTTAATACGCGAGGACTACTAGACGTACACAGACGCAGCAGCAGCTGCTGCTGCTAATACTGCTGCTGCTGCTGCAATGGCGCCCAGCGCCTCTTCCTCCTGCCCAGACTGTGGAGCCGTTCTGCTAGTTCTCGACGCTCCTGCTGATCAACTCTAGCTACAACTACTTATTCGTACATACAAGTAGACATTAATTTGTAAAATCTCTATCTTTTCCTCTACGTATGTATACATATGTGTATACGTATATGATTGTGTATATAGTACAAAGGTTCACACATACATGGCATCTATATGCGTGTGGACATATACGTATGTGTGTGTATGTATGTAAACACACGTGTGTCTCCATTGTTGAAGACACAGATGCTACTGCGCCCTTTGTATATATCGATGAAAGTCTTCTGCGATTATACATTTCTCCACATATGTCCTACTCCTGCTGCTGCTGTGCTGTGTTACTCCTGCTGCTGCTGTGCTGTCCTACTCCTGCTGCTGTGCTGTGTTACTCCTGCTGCTGCTGTGCTGTCCTACTGCTGCTGCTGTGCTGTTCTCCTCCTGCTGCTGTGCTGTTCTCCTCCTGCTGCTGTGCTGTTCTCCTCCTGCTGCTGTGCTGTTCTCCTCCTGCTGCTGTGCTGTTCTCCTCCTGCTGCTGTCCCACTGCTGCTGCTGTGCGGCTGCTCCTCCTCCCCGTTCTGCTTCTCCTCGTTGTCCTGCTGCTACGGGTGGTCCTTTTGCTGCTGGTGGTGGTGCTGCGATGTTGGCCAGGTGGTGGCGTCGAACTTCAAGCGTCGCTACGAACTCTGCTACGATGTGAACGAACCGGAAGAGGCGGAGGATTTTTGGGAAGACAGAGACAGCGACGCGGAGACGAAGACGCCGTCTCCTCCCCTCGAACACATGCAAAAGAAGAAGCAGCAGCACGTCTCCTCCTCCCCCTCGTCTTCTGCTGCTGCTCATGTTCCTCCTTCTCCTGCTCCCGTCGGTGAGATGAGCAGCCGAGCAGCTGCCAAAATAAGTGGCATATAACCGGCAAAAAGGCGACGTGTTCCCTGGCTCTTCTCGCTATTCGGCCGCGAGCGACTCTCGTCGTTTTTTGTATCTCTGCCTCACATATATATTATTCTTTACATATATATATATATGTATACGTATACATACATGCACATATACGTATGTATACATATATAGATACATATGTATATGTAAGTATACATAAGTATATTTGTTTATATATATATACAGATATATATATACACATATATATATATATATACACATAAATACATACATACATATATATACATATATACATACCTGTCCATACGTACACGTCTATGTACATGTGCACATATATATATATATATATATATATATGTGTATAGAGATTCGAGAACCTACCGCGTCGTGGTATATATGGGTGTACATCTACACACACGTATGCGTCGAGCGATGGAAGGGGAGAGTGAGGAAGGGGGGAGAAAAGGAGAGAAAATAATGGCAAGATGTTTGTGTATCTACATTTCCACTCGTTTGTGGATTTAATATATGTAGATATATATACATATCTGTATATCTATTGATTCGAATATATATGACGTGGATATACGTAGATCGCTTTTAATTCTTAGAACATATGTGTAGATATACACAGGCCCCGCGTCCCTGTGCTGCAGTCCTGCGTCTGCGTAAAGCAGCTGCTTGTTGCTCCTGCTGCTGCTCCTCGTTCCCCTCTCCTACACCGCGCCCATGCCTCTAGCGGCAGCAGTAGTAGTATAGACGAGCAAAACTTGCAGTGTTTTCAACATTGTCGATAGTAGTCGTGTAGTCGTAGGAGCAGCTGTTATGGTAGAAATTCGAGTAGTTGCCGCAGTAGGCGTCGCGGAGTAACGAGATAAAGTAGTAGCGGTGGTAGTAGGGTAAGTAGCCGTAGTAGTAGTAGCAGCAGCAGTTGTCATGTTGCAGCCGTGGCTTGGTACATTTGTCCCGGTGTGGCTGCTGGCTTGGAGAGGGAAGGGGAGGGTGCTGCTGCTGCTCTCTCTGTTTCCCCTGCATGCGTGTGTTCGTGTGTGTGTCTCTCTCTTTCTCTCGTGCTGTTGCCGTTCAAAGTTGCTGCCGTGGGACTGGGATGCAGGTGCGAAGATTTGCTGACTTTGCTGCGCCGTTGGTGTGTGTGTGACGTCGTGTTGCTGCAGCAGCAATGGAGAAGCTCTGCTGCCGTCGTCGCTCCACGGTGGAGGCAGCAGCAGCAACAGCAGCAACGTCCACGGCAGCAGCTGCTCTTCCGCGTGATGGCGCGCCGACGCCGCAAATGCACCACCAGCATCAGCAGTGGCAACAGCAACCGCAGCGACAGCAACACCAGCAGCAGCAGCACCGGCAGCAGCAGCAGCAGCACCGGCAGCAGCAGCAGCAGCACCGGCAGCAGCAGCAGCGGCAGCAGAAGCGAAGTCTGCGACTGAGCGACAGGTGGCTCCTGCGTGCGACCCAGGGACATACGATACGGCACGTTTGCTCAGAGTTGCTGCTGCAGCGGGTTCGTACAGCAGCAGCGCTCCCCACATGCGTTCACGGGACATATATGAGGAACTGGATGAGCATACGTCTGCATGGCCTGCACCGCATGCATAGGAATCACATACGTGAGCCGGAGCTCGTTTAAAAAGGAAAAAGGGGAGGAGAGAAAAAGAGAGAGAAGCAGCAAGAACAGAGAGAAAAGAGAGAAGAGAGTCGATTAGAGGAGAGGAGAGGAAAGAAGAAGAAAAGAGACAAGCAGGTGAAGTCGAAAGAAAGGAGGGCCTTAAAGCAAATGCTGCCGTGGGGGCCTCACACACGAAGAAGCGTGCACACTCGCCAGATCACTGCAGCAGCAAGGAGCTCGGGGATGGAAACAGCAGCAGCAGCCGAGGACGGAGGCAGCCTGCGCGCGAAGGAGCAGCAGCAGAGGACGGAGGGAGCTGGGGAGAAGGAGCAGCAGCAGCAGAAGCCCGACGCCTGGGAGAAGCAGAGCGGCAGCAGCAGCGAAAACAAGAGAACTCAACAATAGCAACGACACTTCTCCGTATCTACGCACATGCATATTTACTACTGAGAAGCAAAAAGAACACACAATATATGTATACACCCAGACGTACATATACGTATATACATATATATATATATATATGTATGTATGTGTTCATGTAGATGTATGTACATGTCTGTATGTATATATATGTGTATGTATATATATGTGTGTATGTATGTATATATATGTGTGTATGTATGTATGTATGTATGTATGTATATATATATATGTATATATATGTACGTGTATGTATGTGTGTATATGTATGTACATGACTGTATGTATACGTGCTTGTGATAAGTCAGGAGAGTAGAAGCGAAGCAGCAGCTGCAGCAGAAGACGGAAGCAGGAGCTGCAAAGAAGCGGAAAGTAGGAGCGGACGGCCGAGGCAGCAGCACCGGCAGCAGAAGAAGCGCAGCAGCTGCTGCAGGAGAACTGCCGTTGAAGCAGAGATTTGCAGGCATTGCTGCGCTGTGCTGACCCTGATCACTTCTTTTGTTATCAACATAGAGACGGCGAGCAAAAAGTGAACAATTCTACCTGTACACAAATATATATTCACGGGCATGCAGGCATCCGTATATATGTATGTGTACATTCCTTTATATATATACATAGACGTATGTACACCTGTGTGGATATGGGTATGTCTCTATACACATATATATAAATATATATATGCGCGTGAATCTCCGTGTGTGTGTATATGTACGCGCTCTAGTATATACATGTATACGTGTGTATACATATTTGTATATGCATGATATATATACATATATGTGCGCATCTTGTATGTATATATATATATATATATCTATGTATACATATTTGTATATGTGTGCTATATATATGTATGTATATGTACACGTATGTGTATATGTATGCGCTTATATATATCTGTGGATATATTTGTGTGCATGTGTATGTACAAATATATATATATATATATATATATACACATATGTGTGAACTTGTACACTTTTATATATATATATATATGTAGATGTATGTACGTATGTATATTTAAGTATATGCTTATGTACTGGCAGAAATATATTTATATAGGCGCTGGACTGTTGATACATTTTCTGTCCCCATGCAGCCGTTTATTCGTAGGTGATGAAAGCTGCAGCTGCTGCAGTCCACTGGCCTCTTCTTTCTCTGCTGCTTCGCTGCTGCTGTTCTTTTTCATTTGTCTCTCCAACGTTTCTTCATTTTGGCACTTGCAACATCCCCCCCGCACCTTTTTGCCAAAAGAGACATGTAAAAAGAGAGAGGGGGAGACACGGAGGCAGCAAGAGGGAGAGACACGGAGGCGGAGAGAGACGGAGACACACAGGGGGGAGACGGAGACAGCGACAGGGGGGGAGACGGAGACAGAGAAAGGGGGGAGACACGGAGACAGAGAAGAGACGCGCCGCTGCCAGAGGAAGAGGTGTTCATATCGAGAGCAACCGCAGCTAGCTGTCGCGTGAATCCTTGTGTCTCCCTCGAGACTGCGCACATTTAAGAAATTTTTCGACAACTTTCTTCTTCTCCCCCGCCCACACGTCTGCACCCGATTTTCTTTCGGCTGCCTTCACGAGTGTCGGCCTCTCTTCTGCTGCTGGTGCTGAAGAGTGCCTCCGCTGCTGCTGTGTGTTGAATGAGAGGGAGGTGCTGCTGCTTTGCTCTCGTCACTGCCTCTTCTTCTTCCTTTTCTCCTCCGTCGTGCTGCTGCTGCTGCGATTTTGGCTGTCGCAGCTGCTGCACACGACGCCCGGTGCTGCTGTTTTGGACAGTGCCTGAGGGAAGTGCTGCCCGGCTACTGCTGCTGCTACGACTGCGACCCCGCCGCGCTTCTCCGTCTCCCGACCAAGCTGCTGCTGCTTTTCTCAACTACCCCTGCAATCGCTGCTGTTACTGCTGCTTCTTCGCCGGCTCTCTGCTGCTCCTCGCTCATCTAGTTCCCGCCTACTCTGCTTCTTCTTCTTCACTTTTCCGAGGCGATTGCTGCTGTGGGGCTGCTCAGCTACCGGTGCTGCGCAGGGCTAGCGTCGTAGTGCCCCTGCTGCTTTTTCACTTGCAGCATCATGCTTCTCTCTCCTACTGCTGCTACTGTCGATATTACTGCTGCTACTCCTACTGCTGCTGCTGCTATTGCTGCTGCTGCTGTCACTGCTACCACTGCGACTGCTACCACTGCGACTGCTACCACTGCGACTGCTACCACTGCGACTGCTACCACTGCCACTGCTGCCACTGCCACTGCTGCCACTACTGCTGCTCCTCCTGCTACTGTAGCTGCTGCTGCTGCCATTGCTCCGCTTCGTGTCGCTACTGGTGCTGCCTCTTCTTTTCCCCTGCTGGCGTTGATTCTGCTGCTGGCGCTGCCTCTTCCCTCTTGTTTGCTGCGGTAGCCGACCTCGTCGCGCTGTCATATATATAATATGTATGTGTGGCGCTCAGATTTTGCTGTCGGGCTCCCGTCGGAGTGCGGAGTGTTGAGCGGCATGCGGCGCACCAGCGAAGTGGCGCTTTACATCGACGTGGAGACGGCCATGGGAGACGGCGTCTCCTTCTTCCGCTCAAAAAACAACGTCATCCTTACCGAGGGTCACCGCGGGAAGCTGTCTCCTGTGCGTCTCTCCCTCCTTGTGCCCCAATCTTTAATAAACATCTTCAACTCTCCACAGTTCTTCCTTTCCACATCATATCGAGAAAAACAGTTACACACAGAAATCTATATTCACGTATATATTTTCCTATACATACATATATATACATACATATGTGTACAGGTATTTGGTTCTGTGGAGAAATATATCTATATACATACGTGGTTGTATGTGTCCGCATACTATAAGTATAACACATGTATATGTATATAGCCGTATTTGCTTTGTATGGATCTACGTATATATATATATACGCGTACAATTATGTATAGATATGGATATCTATATGCATATATACGTATGTGGGTTCGTCTACATGCACTACATATGTATATGTATGTATATGGGTTTGTACATTTATATATATATATAAAGAGAGAGAGATATTAGTATATAAATAAGTGAGCACAAAGGTAGCTTTGTTTTAGGAGGAAGTAGAAGAGAAAACACGCAAGTGGGTCAAGTTTTGTACATCGCGGTGTACATACACTCCGATGAGGGAGAATGGGGGGGGAAATTAGAGAGTCATGCGCCCGCGGCAACGTGAAGACGGGCGTAAATCTATTTATCCCCTCTATATATTTCCATCCAATATATATGTATATATACATATATATTTACAAACGTTAATTTACCTATTTTGGCCAAATATATGTTCATATACACACACATGTACATTCATAGATACACGAGAGCTAATATATCTGTATACTTCTATCACATATATATATCTATATATGTGATATGTGTATATAAGCACAAACTTATCTATATATTTCGTTCATATACATACACATACAAATACATCTATATATACACGTATAAATATGTAAGCATTTATATATACATATACATATATGTACATATGTACACTCACTAAGATATATATATATACCACCTACTATTCCCTATATATGATATATCTATGTATGTTGAAAAGGTATATGAAGGCGTATATATATATATATTATATCTACACGTGTGTGTATGAATAGACGCGTGAAGTTGATCAACGTGGGGGTGTAGTGGCTGCAATTTTTTCATTAAAACATATCTACGTGTTTGTATATCATTTTGTCTGTTTTTTGGCTTTTCTCTCTATTGTCTTACTTCCACACAGATATCGCACATACACCACAAAAAGGACAACGACACATATATATATATATATATATGCGTCTGTATCTTCCAATAGTTTGTACTTCCTCAAACGTTCACACGCCTCTGTCTATATTATATATATATGCATACATGTATATTAATATGTATATACCTGTATATACTTCCAAATGCGTATATATACATATATGTATATTTATATATATATGTAATATATGTACATATATACATACCGGTATGTAGTATATCTATATGTATATATACGTGTGAAATATATATATATATATATAAATGTATATAGTAATTATATATATATATATATATATTTGTATGCAACGTGTGTATACATGGGTGTGAACGGGAGACGTATAAGAGTAGGAGAAGAGAAAACAGGAAGTCATATGAACCACAATAATCTCCTTGCATGCCATTTGCGTTTACAGCGAGAAAGGCAGGGAGGGGCGCTTTGCTTTCCCTGTTTTTTCTGTGGCGCTTTCCTGCTCTTCCTTTCTCTGTCTTTCTTACTTTCTGTTTCTCGTTTTCTTTTGAACCTCCCTCCGCATATGTATATCTCCTCCCTCTCCTTGTGTACGTGTAGACGTATACAAGTAGGTAAGTCAAAATGAATGTGCGCACCTGGATATGCGTCTCCGCTTGTCTTGCCGCATGTTGCTCCTGCTGCTCTTTTTCGGCTCCTGTTGCAAGGTCGCCTGCGGGCTGTCCGGCTGCGGGTGCTGCTGCTGCGGGTGCTGCTGCTGCGTCTGCTGCTGCTGCGTCTGCTGCTGCTGCGTCTGCTGCTGCTGCGTCTGCTGCTGCTGCGTCTGCTGCTGCTGCGTCTGCTGCTGCTGCGTCTGCTGCTGCTGCGTCTGCTGCTGCTGCGTCTGCTGCTGCTGCGTCTGCTGCTGCTGCTCCTGTGTGCTAGACGGGCAACATTTCCTGCTTCTGCTACCGCTTGTGCGTGCTCGAGCGACGACACTTCCTGTTGCTGCAGCTACGTTTGCTGCTGCCGCGACGTTTGCTGCTGCCGCTGCTGTTCGTGTTGCGGTAGGACCGCTGTGTGGGGTGCTGCTGCCGCGCTGCCGGTGCTGGGCACGCTGCTGCCTCCTCGTTTTTTAATGCTGCTGCTGCGTGCGGCGCATCGTTCTTCTTTTCCTGACCTTCTTTGCACAGAAGTATTTCAAGAAAGCTGTTCATTTGAAGTGGGACGTGACTCTCTTTGAAAATGGAGAAGATTTTACCTTTCTCTACTACGACCGCCTGCCGCCTGAACTGCAGCAACAACTGCAGCCCCGCGGTCCCTCAGAGCTGCTCCTGCAGCAGCAACAGCAACAGCAACAACAGCAGTCGGAAGGTGCGCAGGCCCGCGCAGCAGCAATAACAGCAACTGCAGCACCCGACTGCTGCACCTTAGAAACAGCAGCAGTGCCGTGAAAAAGCTTCTCAGCAGCAACCTCCTGAACGTGGCCCGCAGCAGATGCAGCATCAACAGCTGCGTGAGCAGGAGCAGCAGCAGGAGCAGCAGCCGCAGGCACACGAAGCAAAAATAGCAGCAGCAGCAGCACCGAGGCCAGGCAGCAGGTAGGAGAACAAAAGCGGCAGCAACACCAAGCGCAGCGCCAGTACGAGCAACGGGAGGAGAATGAGCAAAAGTCACAAGAAGAGGAGCAATAGCAGCAGCAAGAGCAGCAACAGCATAAGCAAGAGCAGCAACAGCACGAGGAACAGCAGCACCAAGAGAGTCAGCCTGAAAAGCAGCACCGGCAGCAGGAGAAGAGCAGCAGAAACAGGAAGAGGAGGAGGAGAAGGAGCAGCAACAGCTGCGACGCTGAAGGAGTGCCGTGACGGCATCGCGATCAGTCAAAGGATGAGCAGCACACCACCCACATCAGCGCCAGCAGCGGGAGCAGCAGCACCAAACCCGAGCAGCAGCAGCAGCAACCAGCCCGAGGAGCAGCGGCAGCAAGCGCGAGCAGCAGCAGGGCTCGAAGGGCGACTACAACTGCAACTGACTGCAGCTGCAGCAGCGGAAACAGCAGCAGCCGCAGAAACACGTGCAGCAGCAGCAGAACACGTGCAGCAGCAGCAGAACACGTGCGGCAGGAGCAGAAACACTTGCAGCAGCAGCAGGAGCAGACGCACTTGCAGCAGCAGCAGAACACTGCAGAACAGCAGCAGCAGAAGCAGCACCAGCAGCAGCACCAGCGGAGACACCAGCAGGAGCAGCAGCAGAAACACTTGCGACAGCAGAAACACCTGCAGCAGCAAAACAGGTCGCAACAGGGACAGCAGCAGCAAGGGCAGACGCAGGAGAGAGAGAAGGAAGGCTGTGTTGTTCAGCGGAACTACGACGGTTCGCTTTCGATCGCAGCATAGGCATCGTGGGACTGTCCCCGTCTCACCCACACATACATATAAACATATATATTTATATATAAAAGTTACTGGTGCATTTTTACGTATGCACATCTCTACCAATATGAGAGGACATGTTTGCTGGGTGTAAGGCCCACTCGTTCTTGTGTAGATGTGTTTTGAAGAAGAAACGGAGAGAGAGGGAGAGAAAGGGAAGAAGAGATGGTTGGGAAGAAAACGTGTGTGAGGATTCGTTTGTGGGGAGTGACGAGCACAAAGCGCGTCACGGAATAAAGCGACGGCGAAAAAGAAACGGCTGGTGCATGCGCGACACCTGCATGCGCCACACCTGCATGCGCGACATCTGCATGCGCGACACCTGCATGCCCGTCGGCGGACTCTTTTCATATATATATATATATATGGGTGGCCGATGGAAAGAACGGCGAGGACCGAAGTTTCTACTTTTTTGTTTGTTGGGACATTTGGTGAAGAAAGATAGGAACTGCCCGGCGGCACGCAAAGACCTGCTGGTTTATGTGGCCGGCTCGTTTACTTCTTTTTTTCTCCCTCTTTCTCTGTCAATCCCATAGTCGCTTTGTCCCGTCTACTACCCAGCGACTTCTTTTGCAGGAAAAGACGAACTCAGACACGCACACGCATACACTTATGTGTACTCGAATAGGTATGTGACTTCTACGAACAAATGTACATATATACATATATACCTACTACTATAAGAGTCCTTGTGCCACCGCCGCTGCACCACTTTTCTCACACCAAAATCTTTTCTGCCCCTCAACTTCCGACGTCTGTCGCAACTCGCCTGCGCCCTCCACTTCCCTTTCAGCCGTGCAGTCTTTTTCCTCGAGTACACAGAGAGAGCAATTACTTATTTGCTCTCTTATACACAGAAGACTACAGTCAGACATATAGAAAAATAGACACACCTACACAGACGTACATATATATATATATATCATAAACGTTTACATATATATATATACATATATTTATATATATATATATATATCGGAACAGAGATACACACTCCTTGGGTGACGAAATATACACACACGCTGCTACTATATATATATATATATATAAATGTGTAACCGGCATGTAGTTATACGTCGGTTCGTATGTCCAAATCTGGACGAAGAGAAACAGAAGTGTACGCACAAGAAGTCGTATGTAAAGTGTGAACGACGATAAACAGATACACGTGCAGTCCACGTCTCAATGTCTTCTCCCGGTGAACATTCCGCTACCAGGAAAGTCCATCTTTCCGCCCAAGCCGGCTGAAAAGGCATCTGTACGGAGCTCTGCGCCCACACCGCACGGCTATCACCACCTGCATTTGCTACGCACGTCCACAGGTGCACTTCTGGCTACACACCTATTCTCACCTACATATATATATATATATATGCGCGCATGCATAGATATGTATACGTATATGTGTATAGGGTAATCAGGTGACGCACTTTTCCTGTAGCAGTCTCATTTCCCCATAACCCCGTTTTTACTTATAAGAAAAAAAGTCCGTATACTATACGGGGACGTGCAAGAGTAGGCACGCGCAAGCGCCTCAACAATTCATGTGTCTACACTCGCGTGTAGTTACACGTATATACGCATATATATATATATATATATATGTATATATATACATATATATATACATATATATATATATATATGTCGGTATGTGGATATATATATATGTATGCCAAGGTAACGCGGTGATGCAAATGAACACGCACGACGTGTAGGAACACATCAGTGTGCGGCGGACCTCAAGCTGTACTACTGACCCTGCAGGTATATATGTGCATGCACTTTTGCAACTGTAGACATTATAACTGAAACACAAGTGTCACCGAAAATAGACGTATACAGTTAGGTATTTTTACGTAGAAACGAAGAAACGGTTGCACGCTCGCACGCGTCCCCTCGTCGAGTCCGCAGGGGCACAAATGCTTGGACGGCCCTGCAGCTGAAAACACAAGTGAATCTTCGTGGATACACACAGGCCCATCCCCTCTATCCATACGTCCCCACCCACGTCTATATTTTTTGCGACGAAATTGACGGGCTGTTCTACCACGCACAACTACGTTCGGCCTTACTCTACGCATCCCCACCTATCCACACTCTATATATGTGTAAGTGTATATATTCCTATATCTACGGTAACACGAACAAATGCGATCCTGCACATATATATATATATATATAAACATGTGCATCCTCGATGTGGGAGCGTATGCCGCATATAAGATCGTGTAAAGCTTCAGGAACTTGTATATATACAGATATACATGTACAAGCGAATAAATCATATGTATACATATCAGTGATACACATATCACTACATATTTACCGGATATTTACTATACGAGTGCAGATGATTCTAAAACTTCTAAACACCAAACATACGTCCACGTGCGTGGCCATCTTCTCTCTCTCTTCTTCTGTATACGTATATATACATACAAATATTTCGTATATTTGTTAATCCGTGCACATGTTGATATTTGATTATATATGCGTACATATGAGTTATATGGTCGTACGTGTGAACCTCTATATATTCAAGTTCGTGAAGCTTTAGAGTACCTTACATACGGCGTATGCTCCTACATCGAGGGTGCACATATATATGTATATGTGTATGTTCAGGTTCGCATTTATTCGTATTACGGCAGAGATAAGTGTATATATAGGTTCATGTATACATAAATGGATATATATATATATATACGTCGGAGAACGTCATGCGAATGTAAATGCGCCGGACGCTTCCAAGCAGCAACGGTGCGCCCACTTGTGCGTGGCCGTTTCTTCTCTCTTCTTCTCTGATGTACGGACCGGATACGCACGCGCGCGCCTATCTCCGTGTATATTGTGGACCCTGGCACGTACATAAACTTACATCCAAAGACGTATATATATATATATGTATATATGTGTAAAGAAGCGAAGAATCGCATATTTAGGTCTTTGCTGCGTAAGACTCACGCGCGCTGCTGTGTTCCGCGCGCACGACGGTAACTTCAGCAGACCGATTTTTCTCCACCTTCCAGGTTGCTCGAAGAGCGCGTTTTTTAGCCACACGTGTATATTGTGAATTGACATCCAGCGAGCACGAAATTAGTGAATTTCGGTTGAATATGAATGAAGTGTTTCGCGTTTGTATTGTCCAAAATAGTGTGTGTGCGCGAAGGAGAGTTCTCGAGTTTTATATAGTCCTCGTGAATTACACGCTCGTCTACAAGGCCACCGACGCGCAGTACTCGAGATGTATATATGCACATCATATATATATATATATATGTGCGTGTATGTACATTACATACACAAATATATATATATATATACATATATGCAAAAAGAGATACACAAGTACCGGCGGAGCACCAGTCTGTCTTATATATGTGTATACACATATGTATACATCATATACATTTATGGATACGTACGTAGGTTCGTATATATGCAAAGAGCGAAAAAAAGACTCATGGAACAGCCTCTTGCGTCCTTGCAGGGAAGAGACTGTCGACCGGCTTCGCTCCGAGGACTTCTCTTCTGCCCTTCTTCGTCAACGCGTGGAGAGCGCAGGAGATCGCGGTAAGAAGCAAGGTGTCAGCGACAGGAAAAGAAACATTGTAGAGGGCATCGCAGTCCATTTTCACAGCCCCAAAGAGAACATCGCACCAGCCAGAAGCAATGAACTGTAGCTAATTGAGCTACCTAAGGCGTATCCACATATATGTAGACGTACACACACATATATATATTATATGTAGCTGTTGCTGCAGCGTCCAAGGCCGTTGCGGTGCATCTCATACATATATATGTATATGTAGGTGCTGCTGGTGCAACGTCTTTGGCTGTTGCCTTTCAACTGCTGCAGGCCAGCTGCCGTCGGCTGAAATGAATCGCTTCCACTGCTGCTTCTTCTTCGTCGGTCTCTACAAGTCACGTGGCTTGTCTCATTTCTTTGTCCCCCCTTGCACAGGAGCTGCTGCTGTTTTCCCTGGAGCCGCAGAGGCTTTCCCAGCCGCGGGTTTCGACGCAGTTCCCGCTACTGCTCCCTTCGCGCCCGCTGCTCCGACACCCGCCTTGCTTCCCGCCTTTGCTGCTGCTCCTGCTCCTCCTCCTATTTGTTTTCCTGCTGCTGGTGTTCCTGCTGAAGGCGTCTTGCCGGTTGGGATAGCGACTTTCTTCTCTCCTACCGCCTGCCGTGCACCACCAGGTTGGCCACTTGCTTCCGGAGCGCCTGCCTGCGCCTTCGCCTGTGGGCGCACGGCAAATTTCTTTTGCAGCTGCTGCTGTTCTCCACCCTTTTGCCCTGCTGGCACCTTCTGCTGTGTCGCTGCTGCAGCTGCTGTCTTCCCTCCTCCTGCGGCCGCTGCTGGTGCTTTTGTTGCTGCTGTTGCTGCTGCCGGTTTCCCTGGGGGGGATGTTGCTGCTTGCGTCTTCGCCGTTGCTGCTGCTGCTGTTCCTACTCCTGCTGCCGGTTTCCCTGGGGGGACGGCTGCTGCTTTCACCCCCTTCCCTCCCGCTGCGGTTGGTTGTGTTTTCTCCGTCGCCGCTACTGCTTTTCCTTGAGAAAGTGCTGCTGCCTTCCCTCCTCCTCCTCCTGCTGCTGGCGCGTTTTTCGCTGCTGCTGCTGCTGCGCCTGTCTTCCCTGCCGGTGTCGCTCCTGCTGCTGCCTGGCCTTCTGCGGACCGCTGACCGGGTACTGCCTTCTGCCCAGCAGGAGGCGCAGCACCTTGCTGCGGCTGTCGCGGACCCACTAGGCTCGCGGCTGCAATTTTCTGCTGGGACACCGGGGGAGCAGCAGGCGCTTCAGGAGCAGCAAGCGCAGCGCTTAACAAGGCAGCAGAACCACGTGGCTCAGCCCCCTTCCCACCAGCGGAACGGGCGGCAGCGGCTCCACCCGCAGAAGAAGCCGCCGGAGCAGTCAACGCTGCTTGGCCGGGGGCAGCAGCAGCTGGTCCTGCAGCTGGTTGTCCTTCTTCGCTGCGCGCCTCTACAAAACACTTGCGCTGCAGCAACGACAGCACCGGCTTATTGTCCTTTGTCTTGTCGTCAGGAAGAAAGGGATTCTTCAAAATATCAAGAAAGTCAGGACGATGCGAAGCAGGCAACGGGAGCAATGCAAACGAATCTGCTGGGTGGGCGGACAACTCCGCCGCTTCTTTCTCTAGCGCTTCAGCCTCTTTCAACTTCTTCCCTGCCAGAAGTCTCTGCAGAAATCCGACCTTCTTTGCCTCTGCTGCTGCAGCTGCTGCCCGCTCCGTTACCTCTCGAATCCTCGCCCGCTCCTCCTCCCCGAAGTCCATATCGACGCTGCACCGCAACACCAGCGAAGACGACAACAGGGGCATAAGCAGCAGCAGCAGCAACAGTAGCAGCAGCAGCAACAGAAGCAGCAGCAACAGCAGCAGCAGCAACAGCAGCAGCAGCACGACACTGGGGACAGCAGGGCAGTGGAAGCAGCAACTGCAGCACAGCAACTGGAAAAGCGGCGGCAGGAAGAGCAGCGACACCGACAGCAGGGACAGGAGCAGCAGCAGCAGCAGTAACAACACCAACAAGGGCCACACCAGCAGGAGTCGCAGCAGCCGGGAGAGAGCAGCAGCCGGAATGGCAGCGGCAGCAGCAGGACACGCGGACCAGCAGCAGTGACAGGAGGCGCAACGTAAACGTAACTACGCGGAGCACGCCGGGCAAAAGCAGTAACCGCCGTCGCGTAGCGGCTGCAGCACCAGCAGACCCACAGCAGCAGCGCCATCTCTCGGTGGCAGGGCGGCCCAGTAACCCGGCCAAACGACAGTAGCGCAGCCGCAGCAGCTTCTGGCAGACGCAGCAGCTCCTGCAGCCGAGCCGAAGTAAACACGCATTTGCAGCAGCAGAGCAGCAGCAGCAGGGCAGCAGCAGCGGGAGAGCAGGAGCAGCGGCAGCACAGAAGCAGGACGTGAGAGGAGTCAGGTGGAAAAAAAACGCAACAGCAGCTGGTTTGACGAGGGGTGCATGAACGAGCGACAAGACGGTGTCGGTGTAAGAGAACGGCGGCAGCAGGCATCGGCCTAACAGCAGCAGCTGCAGCCGACGCAGGAGGATGAGAAGGGAAACGAGGAATAGAGGGAGGAACAAACAAAGAACAAGCATTTACCTAATCGGACGGTCGTCAGGAATAGGTGGTCCTTCCTTTCCTTTAAATCCTTCCACCCAAAAATACAGCTGGCCTGATCAAGCATCACACACTACATGATAATGCAAGTCTATATCTACATATATATATGTATACACCTATGAATACACACATATACACGCACAGATACATGCATATATATGTGAACACACATACACGTACGCACAGATATCTATCTATTTATATATCTATATCCATCTATATGAGCACACACATACACACGCACAGGTGCATATATATATATGAACACACATACACATCCTCACAGATATTTATCTATCCACTTATCTATCTGTCTATCTATCTATTTATCTACCTATCTATCTCTCTGTTTCTATATATATATACTATGTCTATATACGGATGCACATACACGCAGATAAGAATATCTGATTATGCATAGATACACGTATCTAAGCTTCTCCCTATGGACGCCTGAGCCCTATACACATATATATATATATACATATATATATATGTTGTTGGAACTGACGCAGACGTAGGTAGCCCGAAAGAAAAGTAGAGAGAGAGCGGGAGATACAGAAAGAGAGAGACACAGAGGGGAAAGCGGCAGTATACCGGAGAGGGGAGTCTGCTGCTGCGCTGCAGGTGATTTCTGTCTATTCCTTGAAGCACCCCCGTCTCGAGAGTGATACGCTGATGTATATACACAGACCGCTGACTTTTCTCCATTTTCTTCTTTACCTCCTACTGCGTGCGCAAACATATATACGTATGTGTGTGGCGTAGATCGAACTTCTACCCTCTCTGGCTATATATATATGTATATAGGTGCATAGGTGGGTGCAGGCAGCAGTAGGTACGTACTACAGATACACGCGTGTATATCTGTGACTGCACACATACATTTTATATGCCAGCCAAACTTCCTTTTCCTCTCTCTCTCTCTTCGTCTATGCGTACGTAGATGAACGTATATGTGTGTGTATCTCTACGCAGGGGGGAATAGCAGCAGCATACGTACACGTGCAGACAGAAAAAGTGTCCAATAATGTGGCCTGATACTTGTTATCGCATACATACATACATATAGAGAGAGAGGTGAACGCTGGCTTGTTCTGAACTTTTTCCGAAGATTTCTACGTACATGTATTTATGTGCATCCCGGAGAAGATTCGCAATTTAGAGAGAATACACACAAGGATACACGCGTACGTCCATACATACGTGTACATATATATACGTCCGCAGAAGTACGTACGCACGTGGAGTTGTATATGTGTGCGCACTTATAAAATACGTACACATGTGTACATACGTATATATGTACGTATACATATATATATGTATACGTATACGTATTTTGAGGAAGTAGAACGCCAGAGAATTCTGGGCCATCAATAGTAGTATATACGTATACGTGAAAAGTGGCAGCAATAGAGCAGAGTGAGTCCTACCGAGTGAGAGAGCAATAAAACCTGCGTGAAGGGGAGTGTTAATACGTCTATCACCGCCAGACGACTTACGTTTGACCCACACTTTGTGTGTGTTGTCAAAATCCCCAGGGTGTACATACACGGAGAGAAGAGAGATACAACCTTGCGGTTTTGAAGAAACAGCCAAGTGTCGAGCAGGCCGCGTGTTTATACCTGTTAAGGCAGGCTTGCTGGCAGGCTCGGGTTGAAGAATATCCGTCGGCAAGAACATCGGCCACACCGTGTTGGTAAGCAGCTACAAAGAAAAAGAAGCGTGAAACAGCAGCAGCACACCAGCACTCCGCGTGGAGCGCAGGAACAGCAGCAGCAGCGAGTCTCACGCACGAGCAGCAGCAACTGCAGCAGCAACAACAGCAGCAAGCCAGGCCCTAGCAGCGGTGGAATCAGGACAGCAGGTTAGACACTACTGGCAGGAGCAGCAGCACAGAGAGCAGCAGCAAAAAAAGCAGCAGCAGCGACAACAAGGCAGGTCCCAGCAGCAACAGCAAGGCAGGCTCCAGCAGCAACAGCAAGGCAGGTCTCAGCAGCAACAGCAAGGCAGGTCCGGCTGCAACAGCAAGGCAGGCCCCAGCAGCAACAGTAAGGCAGGTCCCAGCAGCAACAGCAAGGCAGGCCCCAGCAGCAACAGTAAGGCAGGTCCTAGCAGCAACAGCAAGGTAGGTCCCGGCTGCAACAGCAAGGCAGGCCCCAGCAGCAACAGTCCCCAGCAGCAACGGCAAGCGAGGGGGCCCAGCAGGAGCACGACGAGGAACAGCAGTACAAGCGACGACACCGGGAGCACCAGCAGCAGAAGCGGCAACAGCAGAGTCGCAGCAGCAACAGTCACAGCAGTAGCTGCTGCGACGAGAGGGGGGCAGGAACGACAGCAACAGCAGCAGCAGCGTTCTGGGAAGCGGAGCACCGGCAGAAGACGCACGAATGACGCGTCAGCGGAAGAAGCAGCAAGAGCAGCAGCAGGAGCCGCCAGAGGAAACAAACAGATGTCCCTGTCCCACGTCATTTTGACGACGTGCTGCTGCTGCCGCAGCGGAAACAGAGAGTTCTGCAGCGTAGCAGCATCGAAGCGACCAGCAGCCACAGCAGCCGAAGTGGGAATCCCACGCACAGGAGAAGGCGAGGAAGCAGCAGCAGACGGGCTGGAGGAAGCAGCCGCAGGAAAGTAGAAGAATGTCGCTGGGCAACACCAGCAGCAACACGACCAATAGCAGCAGAGGACGAGCCGTCCCATCAGACAGCAGCACGGCTGCAAGAAGCTCCCGTCTCTCTCTCCGTAGGGGGACTGGCAGCGAATAACTTCTTTCAAGGCAGAAACAGAGAAAAGCTGCTGTTGCTCTTTCGAAGGGAGAAGGAGAAGGGAAAGCTGCTTCTATTTCGTTGGAAGTTAATGAATGGGAAGAAAGAGCGTGTCCACGATTGTTGCTGGGACGTCAGAGAGACGCCTCAAACAGAGAGAGTCGGAGACAGCGAGACAGGGAGACGGGGAGAGCGAGCCAGCGATCAACGCGGGGAGCACTGCGCACACATTTGCTGAAGATCAGCACGCAGAGAAAAATACTGCGGGGAGCAGCTAAAGACTACACATACGCTACTATATTCATATAACTACAAATAGAAATCCCCAAATACATATATGAAGGAATCGTCCACCTCCATGATTATATAATATATATATAAATACTTACACCTATTTATTGATCTACCTATCTATCTATCTATATATATATAAATATGCGTATGGCTATCTATGTCTCTCTCTCTCCGACTCCCTCTCTCTACGTACATATATATATATATATATGTATACTGATACCTATTTACCTATGTATATACATATATATATATACGTCTACAGGTGTATATTTACATTTACGTCTACCTATGGAAGGATACGCAGCCAAATCTCGCTGTCCGTATACTACGTGCCTTCACATATATATATATATATATACGTATTTGTATACCTTCTCAGCTGCGTAGAAGAAGCGACAGAGGGAATTGCTTTAGATTGTGTATATATATATATATACATTGATACCTACTTATCTATTCATATACATACGGATACATATTATCTATCTCTCTCTCTCTATATATATATATACATATATACTGAATCCTATGTATCTATGTATATATCTATCCATCTACATATATATATATGTATATATATGTATGTCTGCACATATCCACCCCATATTTAAGTATTTATATGAAGACATTTGAGAACGCGTCTATAAACGTTTAAAGAAACGCTTCGTAGGGCAGCGCTCGTATTCTGGTAGACGTATGCCCCCACCTTCGTATACATCTTCCCCTCCAAACCTGTGTCCTTCCACCTACTTCCGGCTACACATATAGATATATGCATGTACGTATTATATGGCTACATATATATATATATATATATACTATGTACATACCAATATATACATATACACTAACATGTATATAAGGTACAGAGACACACACGTACATATATATAGAACATGAGAATGCCTACATATACATATACATATGTACCACGCACGCCTACATGTATATATATGGTATTGTCGCTAGCGAGAGAAACGCATGTCCGCCCTTATACGAAGTGTCGTCCTGCATTGATCAACCTCAAGACGTTAGTTTCTCTTTTTCTTCAGATGTTTCATTTACCCCAAACATGTGTTTCTTCTTTTTTCTCAATCTCCCTCTCTCTCTCGAGATATACGTATAAATACTGTACACACACATATATATATGTATGTTTTTAAAGTATCCTGCGTACATGCATGCATATACCTACATACACATGTATGGAATGGACGTGGCGCATATATTTACGTATGAAGTAGAGGAGCCTTTCTGCTTGCATGTGGAGTGAGCCGTCGTCACAGCTACCGAATGTGTGTCCCAGCGTTGTCTACAGCAGAAATCGGCTCGCACACGCAAAACTTTGCCTACCCTGATTTTATTTTCTCTGATGTTTAGGGCGGTCGTCACGCCGATGAATTTCCTGATGAACTCGCCAGCTCCGGACGACCTTCTCTGTCCTGCAACGGCGATGACGCCGACGTGCAGGCCGGTCGCAGCTGCGTCGAAGGGCAGCACCACCTGCCACAGAAAAAGTCCAGAAGAAAATCGACACGAGAAACTCGCCTACGTGAAGACAAGAGATGGGAATAAAAAGACACAGAGAGAGACAGGACGGGTGAGAGAGACGAAGAAAAACGGAAGAGAGAGGGACGAAGAGAGGGAGAACGAGACAGAGACACAGAGCGACAGCAAGCGAGAGGGCAGGACGACGGGGAGAGACGGAAAAGAGAGAGACGGCGGCAGAGAGACGGGAAGAGAGGGAAAGGGAGAGAAGGCAGGGAGACGAGACGGAGAAGGCGAGGCACAGAGGGACACCGCCAAACAGAGAGGAGGAGACAGGGAGAGAGAGAGAGAAGGGCAGCAGGAAAGGAAGAGAAAGGGAGACGGACGGACAGAACGAGAGAGTGCGCATGGGGGCGACATATATATATGTGTACATGTATGTGGATCTACCTATCTATCTATCTGTATATATAGATGCGTATGTGTGGAGTTGACTGGGGAGCAGAATATGAATGTTTGTGAAGGAGAGTCATGAAGAGGATGTGTGGGTGGATGTCGTCGTCTCTGCGGCTTGAAGTCAATTCGTAGCAGCAACACCACTGCAGTGTCCACGCAGGCGTGAGACAGAAAGAGAAACCGGGGGGACGGCGCAAGTGAGAGAGGAAGACGAAGAAGAGGAGAGGGACCGAAGAAAAAAGCGGGAGACAAGAAGAGCGGGAGAGCGGACGGGACACATATAGATAGAGAGACGAGACACGGACAGATAGGGAGACGAGACGGAGAGACACAGGGAGGGGACAGCAAGAAATAGAAGAAGCAGGAGAGAGAAGGAGAGAAGGTGAGAAACACCAGAAGGGGACGCGAGAGAGAGAGACACAAAGAGAGGGGAGGACAGAAGATGAAAAGAGACGGAGAGAAAGAGGAAGAGACAGAGGGGAAGGGAGAAAAAGGGGAATGCGGAAGACTGAGAAAGAGGAACGCACTTATTTTGGGCGCTTAGATAGTTACGTGAACACACAACCGCAGCTATGTATGGATGCGGACGACTGCGTGGGGACTGCAGTGGTCTTGCTGCTGCGGATCGACTTCAAGCCGGAGAAAAGACGGCATCCACCCACACATCCTCTTCATGACTCTCCCTCACAAATATTCATATTCTTCTCTCCAGTCAACTCCATATAGATAGATAGATAGGTAGATCCACATACGCGTACATATATATATATATACAGAACGACAGGGAGAGAAAAAGGTATACGTTTTTAAATACATGTACATATACGTGCAGACTCATGACGCCATACATATATATATATATAAGTACACATGTAATTCTATAAGCATATATATATGTATCCGTGAAAGCACATATATATATATATATGTACACGCCAGACTTGTGTAAGCAGGGATACGTGTATATACATGTATATACATATAGATGCATACACATAAATTTCTACAGCCATAGATGCATACATATATGCACACATATATTTCTGAGCGTACACAGATACACATATACACACATATACTTTCTATATGCATAGATACACATATGATTACACACATGTATACGAATATATTCACATAGGCACAGACATATATATACATATATACACGCCATATATTCATAAGCGCGGGCACGTATATGCATATACCTCTATGTACGTACATACATATACTTCTACAAACAAGGTGCATTTACATGTACACACGTGTATTTCTATACGCATAGATACACACGTGTACACGCATATAAGCGAATTTGCTTCTGTACATTTACACACGTACATATACGACCATTCTCACAAGCACAAACACACATATACGAGGGGTTTGTTGCTGGACGTGCGCGTTGCAGGGAGGTTGAACTTTGATACGTTTTTAACCAGATGTATGTGTAGACGCAGATATACATGTAGCTCGTCATCGGTCGCTTTTAGCATGTCTCTTCCTCCCCTCCCCCCACCTTCCGTTCCTAGAGGAATGCAGATGTATAATATGTACTCCTCTGTCTCCCTGTTATATTTATGCGTGGACAAATGTCGACTTCTGCTGGGACATATTCACGTGGCGACAGGAGGATATCTTCGACTCTGTGCGATACCTCTTTTAACTGCAACTGGTGGAACTGCGTAGTGCTCCTTCCTAAAGTCTCGTCGATCCAAAATATCCACTTGCTAGAGAATTAAAAACTTCTGCCGTTTGCGTGACACTTCACCGCTACGACGCAGCCGCTGTGTGTGGGTACGCACATTCATGTCTCTCTCTTCCATTCAAATGCAAGTGAAGAATTAGTCTTCTCTACTATTTTTCTTCGAGCGCAAAAAATACATGTTTCTTCTTCACTTCACACGGGTCCACGTGAATCGGTTCGAATGTGCGTAACACCACATACGGCCATGGCCGTCTCTTCAGACCGCCCAACAACGATAGGGCGATTAATTTCATATTCTCCTCTTTCTATATGCCTCCCTGTGGACGTACCACTAACATTCGTCCACGCACGTGCAAGGATATGGCTATCGATCTACACATATACACAAATATATCTATCTATCTCTCAACCTATCTATACATATACATATATATATATATATATATGGATGTATTTGTACAGATAAGCGGCGCATACATATGTACATATGTGTACTTAGACACACATGTAGCGCGTATATATATGTATATCCATGCACACATGTATACATGTATGTGAACACGTGCATCTGTGCATAGGTGTCGCAAGTAGATTGTGAGTACAGAGACGAGACACAGAGACGAGACAGAGAGGGAGAGGAAGAAAGTGAAAGACGCGTGAAGAACTGCGAGCGAAGATGTCGAAAAAGTCACAGCAAGGCTGAAGAGGGGAACCACCGGTGTTGTAATTCTCAACGCGTCTGCGAGGACGTCCGGGCTTTCATACAATCACAGAAATAGAGCCACACATAAAACCACATACACAGGTATACATAAATATATGTATGTGAATGTGTGTACAAAGAAATACATGTATAAAGAGTTCTACGGCGCACGCGTAGGTGAGCGGCGTCTAGGTATACCTGGAAAGGCACCTAATGCCGGTAGATGTGTGCGCGTCATTCACCTGGTCTAAATAAAACAGATCTAAATACACATATATATACGTACATGTATACATACATATACGTAAGTTTGAAGGCATACACATAGACACGTATATATATATATATATATATACATGGGTGGGTATCCGCTGCGCCTACATACATGCGTTACGTACACACATAAGTCCACATCCATATACGTATACGTAAGCATGGTAGCGTGCACATATACACACATGGATGGGTAGCTGCTGCGCCTGCACACATGCACCACACACACATATATGTCCATACCTATAAGCAAGTATGGAAGCACACACATATACACACACACATATATATAAAAATACACACATGGTTGGGTATCTGCGCCTACACAGACGTGCACAGAGACGTGACACCTACACACATATGCCCACATACATATAATAACGCATGGTACTATGAATATACATTTTTATGCGGAAACTGACGGTAGACTTGAAGAAGCACTTAATCCTGGAGTCTGGGTAGGCGGGCTCGACTTCGGGCTTGACCATCCGTGTGCGATGTCCGGAGAGTAGAGACACCTGCGGACGCAGGAGAGAAGAAAGAAATTTCGCGAACAACGTACGAGACAGGGCAAGAGAAGCGAAAGGAGGGAACGCAAGATGGGTGGAGACGAAGGAAGGGACAAGGGAAAAGAGGCACCATCCACTAGAAACAGCAAATGAAAAAACGCGCAGCTCGGAACGGCAGTCACAACCCCTCACGCACCGCACCGGGAAGAAGATAGAAAGGCAGTGACACGAACACGAGGAGAAGTCTACACTTGCAGCTGCTTGCAAAAATATGTATTTCTGTGTCTCTTCTGTTGCAGCAGAGATAATCGTCACAGGAACACCAATATCTGTAGACGTATGCGCGCATTCATACAAATACATATATATATAGATATAGATATTTATACGTGCGAGTGTCCGTATGTACTTGCTTTCACATATATGTGTAGATACGGTTTCATATGGATACATATATATTTGTGTGTGGGCGTCCTCTATAGATACATTTTTATACATGCTTTTCAAAATGAATACATACATAGATATAAATGGGAGTACATACATATTCGCGTATACCTGCTTCCACGTTTATATACACATATATATGTGTGAGAGCACATGTATGTGTGTGTATGTATGGTTCACGAAGAAGTGATACACATATCGACCAACGGGCACACAACGTTATATGAGAAGAAGGAACGCAATCGCCCCCAGCAGCTTGAGAAATCTGCACCCCGCAGCGGGACAGCAGCAGGGCTGCATGTCGGCCGATACAAAGAGAGGGTAATACCTCCATATATATGCGTGCTGCATCTGTTGAGGAACTCAGACACATGTTCGTCTACAAGCAGAGGCCGAGACAGAGGAAAAGACAGAGAGACAAACGAAAGAGAGAGAGACAGAGGAGACGCCCGAGTATACGCCCATCGATACACAGAGGAAGAGAGACAGAGGGGACGGAACGGGGTTTGCATGTATTACACATACCTATGTAAATACAATCCGTACGAGAAATAGAAAAGGCAGACTTCGCTTGTTCGTAGTCTGGTTTGTGACGCAGCAAATTAGAGAACAGACGAATCTCCCTCTTTCTGAGAAGGTCACCTCATCCGAACATCGAGCTGCAGGTCGTTGAAGAGCTGCCTCTCCACCCATACTACGTACATACGAAGACATACACACCCGCTTTCCCTGTACGTTATTACTACGAGAGTGAACCCAACAATCTCAAACAAACACACACACGCACCTGCTCCTCCCTGGCGACCGCAGGAGAGGCAGAATCTCACACAAACACATATACCTGCTTCTCCTCTCTACCTTACTACTCGACAGCGAGCGCATAAGAAGCAGAAGTTGCTGGCGAGCATCCCGTCTCGTTTCAGCAGCGGACTCGGGAAGCAGACTAATTCTGCATAAAAACTAGTCATTCAGCTCGCAGACAGGACTTCCCAGAAACAGTTGTATGTGAATATTACGGAGCTGCTAAAACAGGGGGGCTGTTCCTGTAGAAGAGGAGGGAGAAGGATTCGCGCGCAACACGCTCTTCCTGTTCTCGACAAGCAAAACCACCCACACAAGTATTTGTTTCTTCGCTGCTGGACGCGTCCTGCTGCCAAAACGTCCGGCAGGAAACTCTGCCTTCCTGTTTCTCTGCAACGGCAAAACTGCACGTTTCTCTACAGCAGACCTGGCCAGATGAGATAACGTGTGTTCAGGTAGCCACTCTGACATGCAGCCCGCCGTCTCCAGACACAGACAAAGCTGTCTGTGTGTTTCCTTTTTTGTTGCTCCTCCTTGCCCTCTCTTTCTTGGTCTGCGCCTTGCTCGTTCTCTTTTTTTCCCCTTTCTTCTCTCTCACCTGATTGGCGTTTTCGCCGGCGTAGAAGGCGACGCCGTAAAGCTTGACCTTGATCGACTTGTTGATATACTTTGCAAATCTGAAGTACAACAAACTTGCGTGGTGGAAGTAGACGACAATTTTCGACCACTGCTTCACCTCTGCATCTAGGCGCTCCTGCTCAACAGGTGCAAGCACCACCTGACTCAGAAGGATTGCTCCCCCACCTGGTGCGAGCTTCGCCTTCTCTTGCTCTTCGCTGGCCTTCAGCTGTTGAGCCAGCTTTTTCTGCACTTCCAGGTCGGAGAAACCAACGCCAGATTTCACTTGCAAATCAAACCCTTGCGACCCCTTTCTTTCCTCACCTTCCTTCTCACCCGACTCCGTCGAAGCATCAGCAGCTTTAACCTCTGCTTTCTCTTTCTCCCCTTCTTCTGGAATCTTCTTCTCCTCCTCCGTCTTCTCCTTCTTCTTCTCCTCCTCCGTCTTCTCCTCCTTCTTCTCCTCCTCCGTCTTCTCCTCCTTCTTCTCCTCCTCCGTCTTCTCCTCCTTCTTCTCCTCCTCCGTCTTCTCCTCCTTCTTCTCCTCCTCCGTCTTCTCCTCCTTCTTCTCCTCCTTCTCCTCCTCCTCCTTCTTCTTCTCCTTCTCTAAGTCTGCGGCACTCCTCTCATCTTTCTTTTCTGTATCCGCCTTGGCTGCTTCTTCTCCTCCTCCCCGCACTTCGCTCTGCCGCACCGAGCCACTCACTTTCACCGTCTCTCCCGCTGCCTCTTCTTTTTTTTCACTCGCCGCTGCCCCGGCCGCTTCCTCAGTCTCGCCTTTCTTTGCTTCTTTCTGCCGCTCTTGCTGCTCCCGTGCCTCTCCGTCGTCTCTCGTCCGCCTCTCGTGTTCGCTCGCTATTACAGGCTCTACAGGAGGAGCGACAGCAGCACCAGCAGCACCAGTACCTGCGACGGCAGCCTCGGGATGGAGAGAACGAGCCACAGGGGAAGTGAAAAGTTTCGACGCCGTCACTGCCGCAGGGGTAGCGTGCAGCTCTCCAGCTGCAACCTTACTGCCAGCTTCGGGATGGATGGACCGAGCCACAGGAGAAACAAAATATTTCGACGCACCTATCTTCTCAGGGGTAGCAGGCAGCTGTGCCGGAGCAACAGTGTCTGCAGCTTTGGGCTGGGAAGAAGACGGTACAGGAAGAGGCGCAGCAGGCTTCGACATCGCGACTGCCGGAGAGCCAGCTTGCAGCTCTCTTCTAGACGAAGCAGCAGAAACAGCTGGCACCTCTTTAGGAAACGACGGAGGCATAACAGGTAGTCCCGCCGTAGTCGTCTGTGCAGCAGGCGGCACCTGCCGACGGGCAGAACCGCTGGACCGAACAACGGGCGCGCGAGACATGCCGACGCCTCGTCCTGCTTCCTTGGCCTGTGTAGCAGAGGTCCTGAGACGCGTAGGAACAGAAGAAGCACTACTACTAGCAGGACTGCGGGGGGGTGAGACAGAGACGGCAGCAGGTCGGCTTTTTTTGCCGCCTTCGGCCTGCCGATCCGTCACGCCTCGACGCAACTGCTGCTGTTGTTGCTTCTTCGCTCGCACTGTCGTCAGCCGCTGTAAATACTCCAGCGTGTGCACGTGGAATAGGGCCCAAGCTTGGGCGTACTCCTCCCCATTTTCTGCCCCTGACAACGTAACAGGGAGCTCTGTAACAGAGACACAAACATCGGCAAATGAACACACACAACTAACACCCCAACAAAGTCTGGATGGGAACCACTCGACAACGCTGCTTTGTATATTTCCTCTCCACACAGCAACTCGTGTGCTCCTGTGCTGCGGGGGTCACCCTAAGTCCACTTGGAGGCTCTGCAAGTGCGCAGCCGAACCGGTACAAAGAGGGAAAGCTACGCACACACATTCACAGGCAGCACCACTGAGTTCTTGCACCCGAACGGTCCTGTGGAGTGTTCGTACACCTGTGCACACAGCTGTCATGCTTCTGCACCTAACAAACACCGATGGGTCGAAGAAACATACGAAAGCAAAATTACCGTGGTGAGGAGACAGGGGGGGAAGAGAAGACGCAGAAGCTTGTCTTTTGAAAAATAGCCTCGCCAACGTTTACGGACGGACAGACTGTGACGCACACAAGAGTAATGACGCATGACATACTGCGAATCAGATGTACGACAGCGGGCAGAGGCGGGGCAGCTGTGCGCGCACGTGTGTCTCCTCCTTATAGGCATAGCTCTACTTGTACGTCTTTGCTGCCAAGTCCGGCCGTTTCACGCCGGAAGGAAAGCTTCAAACGTTGAAAAACAGATGTCTTGCGCTCCAGTCTAGTTTCGTACAGCCGCTTCGCTCCCCTCATGTATTGCAGGCGTCTACGCGAAAAATTTATACGCTTTATTTAGTTCACGCAGCACACAACCTCGGCGTGTGGATCTTGTGTGGGCTGGACCAGGCATCTCTCAATGAGTAATAATCTGAAACAGCAGACCGGATCATTACTGGCCTCGCTGTGTTAGGTATTAGTTGTGTGATACGCAAAACGGGGAAAGTGGCAACTGCCCAAGACGTCCTTCCGTCGTGCGCAGGACCACGACACTTGTTTATTGCGTCCAGTGAAAGGCTTGCGCGCTTCCTGCTACCAAGAGAAAGGTCAAAAGAGAGCCCTGCCTTAGCGAGCGGGGTCCCATGTGGCCACTACGAATCCCCTACAACAGCGGTCTTCACATACAAACGCAGACAGAGAGAGAGAGCTATCCACAAGTACGTAGTAGACACTATGTATATGGAGAGGGATAGATGTAGAAGACACGCGTGGCGGGGAGAGATGTGGATGTTGATTCAAACGAAAACGTTTAAAAGCATAGGTAAGCAAATACGGGGAACATAAATGCCTACCAGTGCGAGAACTGGGGTGCAGATCTATTAGTGTATATATATACATGTCCTTCTGCAAGAGATCAAACGACCGCACATAACCGCTTTACACACAGCTTCTGTACTCCTGAGCCTGCTTCTCCAGATGAGCTTGCTGCACCCCTGACCGCGTTGATACACCGGAAGTTCACAATGCGACGTGACCGCAAAGGAGCGACAGAAACACTCTGTTCTGCTGCAGGAGGTATAAAACTCTGCGCGCAGTCTCGGGTGCGGAAAGGCACCGCCACTACTTCGTATTTTTACATAAGGACGCAACAACTATGGTTTTGTGGTGCCGCGGTACAGAAAACAAGCTCCGGTTGCCGCCCGTCCGCACTGAACTCTGAGCAACCATGCTTCCCTTTTTCCAAACGATGTGGCGCTCCTTTCTGCCATTGAAACACAAGGTCTCACTGTTTTTCTCTCTGGGGGCGCAGCTGCGGGAACGTTGTTGCCCTGCCTGGCGCTTTCGTGGAGAGCCACCGTCTTCTTGTGGTCCAAAAATGAGGACTGTGGCCCGCGGAGGCGGCCAGACAGAACTCAGAAGCCTCTCTCTCTGTTTCATGTACTCCATCCGCTTTAAATCTTGCTGACGCACTCCTGCAGCGGGTCCTTCACCGCCGGTGTCAGTTCCACCATCCGTTTGTTGCACGTGCTTTTCGCTCTTCCCTCCCCGTTTCTTCCCATGGCGCTGCAGCGGCAGCCTGTCCTTCTTCGTCCCTCGGTTCTTCTCCTCCTGGTGTTGAATCAGATTTTCATCATCCTTTGGTTCTCTGCCTTCTCTGTCTCGCAAGTGTTTCTTCATCTTTTTCCTCCGTTCTTCCGGAGGTCGATACGTCAACATATAATACCCCCCGCTTTCCGGCAATGCTTCTGGCGGGCTTTCGCGTGCAGCCTCGTCGCTGCTTGGGTCATACTCGCTGGAGTAGACAGAGTGAGAGCCATTTTGTCCTGAAATACCGATACAACAATTAGGTAGCACACAGGTGAAACATTTCTCCTACTCGGCAGCTCCGAGCACCAAGCACACAGCAGTTCCTGTGCTCCACAACTAGTGCCAAAAAGCGGCAGAGTCGCCACTGGCTCTTCCGAAACCTTGCGGGCGCCACTGTGCTTTAGCCGTTTGAACAAACAGTCGCAGAGAGATGCATATGGACACAGCACGAGAAATAACGCACCGGAAGATCTTCGAGACCGGGAACGAAGAGACGCGGAAGACGAGTGTGGAGACGCAGATCCGCTGAATTCTTCCTCGAAACGACTCTTCCGCTTCGTGGGGACTGACGGTCGGATTCCGGGATTTGAGCGCGGCTTTGTGCGCGACGCGGCCAGAGGCGTCAGATCCACGCAGCGTTCCACTACGATCTTCTAAAGATGAGCACAAGTAAAGCAAACACCAGGAAAGGTTACGTCAAGGAGTCAGGCAGTCGTGGACACTCACAACATACACATCGGTACACACACGCCTGCAACACGTCAGGAACACCCAGGGCCATTCAAATAGTTAGTAGAAGGCACGTGGACGCCTGGCATCACGCTCATGCACAGCTTACACCTTCGCACAATAGCACTTCATGGGGTACAGCTCGTGGAACTTTTGCAACATTTGCGGAAGTCTTGTAAAACGGAGAACACGGCCGTTTGACGCTGCAACAAAGGATTCTGGGGTAAGTCTCGTGCCCGTACATATGACCACCCTAAGGATTTGAACGCGGTTTCCTCCGTTTGATACAAACGGATAGTGCAGATGCACGAAGACGGAGGCAATGTGTGTCGGTTGTTCGTGTAGAGGGATGCTCCCACCACTTACGCGGGAACCGCATTGGTCATTGCGAGCTCCAGACAAAGACGTGACTACTGCTCTCACCCGGCAAATAGTCGCCGCGGAAGCAGTGTTCAGGACAGAAAGCAAAAGAAAACTAGACCTTCGCGGTAACTTCGGAAGAAGAAAGGAGGGCGAAAGCGGCATTCACAGAGAAAGCAGGGAGTCAGACAGTCCACTCGAAAAGAAATTCCCAAATGAAGGAAGACAAGTGAAAATGGTACATGAAAGTAAGTCACTGTGTCTACCAAAGCGTGCGGGAAGCCCCTGAGATTACGAAGGTGCGTTGTCAAAAAGCAGCCGAGTATGCACACGTGTGTTGAGAGAGTCAGGTGAATCTTACAGAACACGCTTTTTCACAGCTCTGTAGGTCCGCATAGATGCTCGGGGTCAGAAAGTTACGTAGAGACAGAGACAAGAGAGGCTTGCTAGCGGTTGAGTTCCTTCTGTGGTGTTATGGTTACATACACGTGTACGCGTACACAGGACAACCATAAATCTCGTCACGCATCATGCTGTGTCTATGATATTTGCCCCTGTTCCACCTCCTCACACGAATTCTCCCTGCGGCATATACGCAAAGCGCACCTCGGAAATCACCCGTTCCTTTCCCCGCCGTTTCAGGCTCGTTACGGGATGTCGAGTGCGCCTGCGATCGTTGCATGAGTGTGTGCATGGTGGAAGCACGTCGGTCCACCTCCGCGTGTCCTCTCGGGGACTCTTTGCCATAGGGGGCCGGCAGCGTGCAGAGGGAGGAAGCAGGGTAGAGCTTATCACAATCAGATCTGCAGTCCTCGGTGTCGGAAGGGCATTTCAAGTGGCCGTCCACGGAGCTTTAGTCAAATAGCGCTAAACGGACGCAGAGCACGGCACCTGCAGATTTGACAGCAGTAAGTGCTGAGAGTGGAGGGAACGTGCATGGCTTTTGCGCGCCCAAAGTCGCTAAATCACTGAAAGGAAAAGTGGAGCGACTTCACCGACTACCCCCGGAGCTTCAAGCAAAGGCAATGCTTCAGGACCCGCAGACTCGCCGACTCTACAAGCGTACAACGATACTCTACATGTACGCGCCTGCAAATAAGTCAGATAAATTTTCAACAGTACCTTGAGTTACAGATCAGAGTTCGTACTTGTTTTTCCATGACGGAAATGCGTGAAGACAGGGGCCTGCTCACGCTGCCGGCAGATCGATGCTTGCCCCGCTGAGCTGTACCACGGCTGGGTGAGCGGTGCCTGGTCGGTTAGTTCTTCCGTCAAAGACGTGCGTCGCCCGTACACGTCGCCATCGATTGTACGGGACGGTCGCCGCATGCGAATGTGATGAAACTCAGCACCTATTAGGGATCATTACTTACAAGCGGATGTAAGTGATTCTGTATTGAGAGCCCTGCAATGTAGTATGTACCACCATATTCTGCTGCAAATCAGTGGCACCGACTACTCGTGCTTAGTTTATGGAAGGCAGCATAACAGTCTAGAGTGGTTACCATTGGAAGGAGTGAATCACCCCTTCTTGCGCTACTGTCGATCGATTCTCCTTTTCCTGTGTTCTCTCTTCCGTCTAACGGGCTGGACTGGCGAGCGCTCGAGAAATCTTGAATGCGTAAGAATACCGAACGACTATATATAGCGGCGGTCCACAGCTCTACAATACCGCCGCGACCGTGTTGTTGTGAACAATTACTGACGCCGGCTTCCGGGAGTGGCGTCCCAAAGTACGTCCAACGATACACATGTCTCCCTGGCTGAGGACACACATGGAAAATATTACTATCTGCAACTACGGATGCACGGTAACGATATGGAGTGAACAAACGCGTCGAGTGAAGGGCGCTCGATAGTCCAGTGGGTGTGACTGACGACCATATGGAAGTATGACACTACAAGGAAAGGTCACTTTTGTGGGGGAAGTGTTGCGGCTGCCTGATTCGCATGAGAACCGCGTGTGAAGGTTACTGTTCTCGAAGTAAACCTATTCCTAGCAAAAGGGTATGCAGCGTACCGCATCTGACACGAAGTTGCTGTGGTAGCAGAACCTAATAGAAAAACTAGTCAACATGATTATCAATCTTGATACAACTCGGTGTGTGACGTACTGCCTTGCTCGTACTGTAATGCAGTAGCACAATTCTCCGTGGTACGCTTAGCCGGAACACGAGTCGTACAATTTGTGCAAGCCGTTTCATCCGCTCATCCGTCCAGGGTAGACAGCACCTATTACCAGTACGTTGCTCTCCTCTCCACTACAAATATTACGTTTACAGTATATTCTCCATCTCACTTTTTCAAGAGGAATACAACTATTCCTGTCTGCTTGCTGGACTCGAGTTTATCCGTCCCATCTTCAGTACTCGGGCCCTGCGCGTTGCCACTTTCGTCTGCTACTTCATCCCGACCTAGTGACAACGAAGCGAACAATGCTGATTACCAGAATTCGTCTAGTACCGGTACATGGTCACCCTGTGCTCCTCTATGCGTGTAAAGGAACTCGTGATGGTATACTCGAGGCCACGCGCCTACAAATAAATATATATATATATATATATGTATATACACATGAACGTGACTTCTGAATTTTGAGGCGCACCCAAGTGCATAAGTGCAACTACCTGTTCGAAGGACGAGTCCTGCTTTGACAGGGCACTAAAGTATGCAGCACACCCAGCACAACACGCAGGCTACAGCGGGGGCAAAGAATATGTGGCGACGATCAAATGAGCAACGTACGGGCTGACGCTGACATTGGCGTTCCATATTTCTCTGGCACTTTGCACGTCAAGCAGTCAGGCAACACATAAACTTCATATGGACACAATGTATGAATGCGTGCGCAAGCAGTCAGGCAACACATAAACTTCATGTGGACACAATGTATGAATGCGTGCGTAAGCGGCAACCTCCTCGTACGTATATGCGTTAGGATCGACCCTGGATACGCGCGTACGCACAGGCGTATCCGGAGAGCCGCCTGCAGTATGGACTGCTCCACGTCTGTACTACATAGTTTTGGTAACCGACAAGATTTAAGCCCCCGTATCTGCGCATGCAGTTACTAGTTTGGCCGCTCGCTCCTTCCACAGCATTGACTTCGTAGGGATGCGGCTGGTCGTGCGTCATCCGAGGCGGCTTGTATTTACAGCCAGGTACATGCACACAGTGTCCGCTGGTAGTGATTTTACTCGACCCTGAGCTTCTCGGCGCGTTTAAATGCATACATATACATAGTTGACCCCCTAAGCAACTCGCTACCACAGGAGGACATATATCAGGAGTTGTTGTGTGTTTGGGTTTCCTCGCATCCACCGACAGCCGTAGGCCGCTCTGGCAACACCGTTACAACGGAACCACTTGCGGCACAATAGACAACGACGTACTCCGCTAGAAGTCCAGCTCCATTTGTCCCTTCCAAGAGTATAAAAGTTAGCACCGCACGGCCCACTGCGAAGCTTTTACATACATGAGACACGGACATATTCATATGTGACGTCACCGGTAAATATTATTCGATAGTATTCCCCGTGCTGCTTCACATTCCTCACGTAGACGTATTTGCTGTTCCTGCTGGCTGTGCCATTGGACGTGCTTGTGAATGTGTGTGGCCGTGCATTCGAACACGCGTGTGTTTCTCTTCACGTTCGTGTGTTTCTCAAACTTGGTAGCCTTGTGCGCACCTATATAGGTCTGCACGCTCGTGTATGCTTTTTGTGCGAAAGTGTTTCTTCAAGCAAGTGTGCATGTGTTTACGGTTGTGGGCGTCCTCAGTGCCTACCACTGTGATTCGATGGGAACCCTCGGGTATGCATGTCCTTGTCTATTCGTGTGTGAATGCGCGCACGTATTCGTAGGACCACTATGTGTGGGCGTGGTGTGTGCATGAACGCCTGTTCCTGCATATATGTGTATCCCTATGTTCCTGCACATGTCTGTGTGTGCAAACGTTTGAGGAAAAGTCTACACCTCAGAATTTTGGTTGCGTATACATATACGCCACATGTGCGGAAGTGCACTCCCATGCACGTACGACTATGTGCAAGTGTGTTCACGTATGTTTGTGTGCTTTTGGCTGCTTGCATAAACGAACACAGAAACACCTACATCTTATGTGCAAGTGTGTTCACGTGTGTTTGTGTGCTTGTGGCCGCTTGCATAAATGAACAGAGAAACACGTACATCTTTGTCTGTGCATGTGTAGACACACATATTTACTAATCAACATATATTTCTACGATCTGTGTATAAAAACGCAGATACATATATATTCGTATGAGCGCGTGTATGCGTGCGTTTCAGTGGCTCTTTCCGCACATATGTTTACATATGCATGTAACAGTATATCACTATACTGATCGGTAGACAATGACCAGTGCTGCCACGTGCGCATTTAGTATGGGCGCATTCAAAGTGACATGAGGTCGTTCCCTGGCCGTGCAAATGGCTACATTTACTGCGCATCCGCTGCGTGTCTTTTTGTGAGAGAGAGCATGAATGAGGAACTTTATAGCCTGCGCATGGCCTTCCGGACCGGACTCTGTTTTTTCGCCACTCTTCCAAGGCTTCGGCTTCCACTTTCACGAAAACAAAAAGAAAACTTCTTTTAGATTAAAAAATTTTAGGGGTCACCACACACTCCGATACACGTTTACATGCCCTCTGCACGTCTGCACGCAGACATTGACCTGTGACATCGGAGCTCCTCCTGGAAGCCAAGCTTTCAAAGTCGTATCACACACGCGCACACCTTTTTTGCATGTACGTAAGTATGTGTACGTACATACTACGGGGGAGACGGACAGAAGGGTACAGAAGCATTAGAAACACGTATGTGTGTATCTCGCTTTCTGCAAGATTTAGGATAGCCCCATGTCCTGCAGAGATGTATGGACAGAGACATCCACACATCCAGATTAACAGAAGCGCCGTCCTGTACGCACACGTGTGTAGGATTCTGTCTGCAAAGGTAGACGAATACTGTGCTCTAGTTACATTCACATCTGCATGTATGTACATACGCGTATATCACGAGATACGCTGCACCACATGCGAACGAGGAAACGATGTATTTCTTCGGAAACCTTTCAAGTGTCTCTCCAAATCGCGCAGTACACGTGCTCTATGGCTCGAGTTCTTTTTTACGTACCCAAGCAAACGCTACTGCATGCAACCGTTGTGTCTATACAAAGATGTTTTTGGAGACGCACAGAGGAGAGCCTTTGCTTTCAGCTCCTCAGGCACATCTCGTCCGTACCAACACGAAGAAAAAATTGTCAACTACACAGAGACGCGTGTCCATGTATGTGTGTCTTTATACCTACACTCTTCTCTATGTAAGTATGCAGCCAAGCTAAAGCACGATTGTGTCTACACCTGTAAAGCTTCAGTACGCAGACACTCAAGAGCCTGCTTGTGTCTTCTTCCACACCAATGAAGATACCCTGCACTTGCCACGTGTAGCCGCCTGCGTCTATAGCAGCATCCCTGCACAGAGGTCGGCGGCTCCAGAGTTGCTACGCGTGGGCTGGAGCGCAGAGCCGGGCCAAGCCGCGCACTTGGGGAGGGTGAGTGAGAAGTTTTAACAAACATAGATGCATCACAGAGACTGCTTCAAAATTGATTCTTCACTTGACGGCAGATCCGGAGAGTGCTGCTCCTGTCGCTGCTGCCCGTGTGTTGTGGTGCCTCTACTGCTCCATCGGCAACTGCTCGTGGGAAGGGTTGCTTGCAACTCTTTACACAACCGCGTGCAGCCCTCTGCATACGCTGCTGCTTCAAGCGACTATCGCGTCATATGCCTCCCGCTCTGCTGCTGCGATTCTGTTGTCTTCTGCGGCGGTGTGCTCTGCTGCTGGTGAAGCTATCTGCTGCCGGTGGCACTGCTGCTGTGCTGTCGCTGTCCTCGCTGTGCTATTCTGTCCGTGCGTCTTCTCCTTCTTTCTCCTACGTCTCCGCTCCTCTTTCTCGTTTCGTCCTACAGTTCCTGCACGCCCTATGCCCCGCGCCTGGCGCTGCGGCAGTTGAAGCAGCTCGTCTGTGGGTCGCTGCTGCGGCTTCGCACGTTTCCGCTTTCACGAGAGGGCACTAGTGGACTTCTCCGAATGTTTGCATCTCTCCTTTCTCTTGGGTTTCTTCTGGGAGCCTGCCGCCGCTCCTGGGGCTGCTGCGTGGGAAGGGCGGCTCTGGGCAGCAGAGTCAGCGTCGCCACCGCTATCACTGTCGCTGCTACTGCTGCTGTCGCTTTCTTGGCTAGAGGACTCTCCGAAAGCCCGCTGTTTGTGGAAAATGCAACACTTTTTGCTTTTTTTCTTCCCGAAATTCTCGTTGTCGATCGTCTCGGCTGTCCAGCTCACGCTACGTGTTCCGACGACGCCGCCGCTGCTGCTGCTTTCCTGTCGCGCCTCCGGCGGAACGGCCGACGATGAAGAGGGCGCAGAAGCCGCAGCGCCTGCGCCTGCAGCAGCAGTCGCGCGTGGAAGTGACGAGGGAGAGGAACTGCTAACAACGTCGGAAGTCGACGGAGAGGGCGGGCATGATAAAACGACGTGTACTGGGTTATCAGCACTTACCACCACCGTGCTGGACCCAGAGGAGGAGCCCTGCACGGATCTCTGCGTAGTGTGCAGACTCATCTTCTGCAGCTGGGGCTGGGAGAGAAGAGGAGAGGCAGGGAAAGAATAAGAAGCAGCACAGAAACGAGGAGGCAAGGAAGAACGAGACGGGAAAAAATACTGGAAAAAAACGGAATGCGAAGGGGAGCAGGAGGAGGAAGGAATAGGAAGGAACGGGAGAGACCCAAGGAGCAAAGAAAAAGTGTCACTTCGAATCAGATGATGGACACACGTGTCTGTGCGGATGACCCCATACACACGTCCCGCCGTTCCCACGTACGAAAGTGAACAAGTCGCCGGGCACACATATGCACACGTGTACACACGTGTTTCTATTTCGTTCCCTCTACGTGAAGACAGATACACTCGTGCAGGTGTCTGGACGTGCGTACGTACGAGTGGAGATACAGAGTGTCAATGACGCTGTAAATTTGATGGGCGACGCACGCCTGCCACCGCTGCGGTCTTCCAGGAGCACGGGTGGAGAAGAAAGAAGAAAAGAGAAACGACGGGCCAGCAGCAACAAGAACGCAGAAGATGGGCACGTTGTGGGTAGGCATTCGAGAAAACGTGGAAGCGACACCACTGTTCAGACATTTCCTGTATCAACCATGACATCAAAGCTAAGGGGCAAGCGGATGAGAAATTGCCAGCAGGGCTCAGAGCAACGCTTTAGAAGAGAAGGGACCACCAGAAAGTAGCTTTTTCAAAACCAGACGCCATCTGCGAAGCTTTGTGCTGTGCAGAAAAGAGCAACCGCCGGTATACCTTCGTGTCACCCGTTTTTTCTCCATCGGGCTGCTCTCCTTGGTGTGACAGAGTTTCTGTCGTATTCATAGTTGCGTTCGCAGAAAGCGCAGGGCTGCAGCAAGCCCCTTTCTCGTAGTGCCCCTTCGGTAGAACATTTCTGTCGAACAATTCTATTGTTCGGAAAAGTCCTACAAGTTGCGGAGGCAGTGCCAACTTAGTTCATAATAGTGTGAGTCCTCTTGCCCAGAGACGGGTCCCAGAAAAAGTAACAGCTGTCCTAGCACATTCTTGCTAATGGGCGTGCTCGTATGAAGAGGTATTTCTCGGACTAGAGGAGATGCTACGAGAAAGTGACGCCGGAAGTAGCACTTGTTATCCTGCGACAAGGAGCCGTGGGAGTCACTCTAGGAGCGCTCTGAAGGAACTTTCGCACGCGGAACACGTAAACACCTTTCTAATTGCTCCTCGCGGCCGCTACTGAGGAACACGATGAATAACCGTTTCTGCGTAAACACGCGTACCTTTGGTGTGTGTGTGTGTGTGTGTGTATGTATGTATGTATGTATGTCTCTCTCCCTTCGTCTCTGCGTGTGTGTATAAATATACTCAACCCCTTCCGATCTGAAGGTCACCTCGAGAAACTCGTACCTGTCCTACACAGCCGGGTAGATGTGTGTCCGCACAGTGGCAAACGCAAGTGTACACGAACAGATATCCACGTACGTGCGTACAGGTAGAAAAGGAACAAGCCGCATACCGACACCTGTGTGCGTAGTGAACAGAACTCAAAACAGCTGAACTCTCAAGGCGGAATGTGACAAAAAACGCGAATTTTTCCACGATACATTAGGAAAGACGCGGAAGAGCGAGCGGGCTTTAAAACACGAATAATCATATCCAACACCCTTGACATCAAAGAGGAAATCTCTCAAGACGAGGAGTGGGGGAATCCGCGGGGGATTCAATTGATAACTTTCTGGGACTTTTTAATACGGAAACACGAGGGGAAAGTCACTATGCGCTTTTACAAGAGGCGTGTGCGGAGGAACCTCCGAAAAGCTCACTCCACCGGGGAAGAGATAAATGAAATCCTCTGGTAAGATTTTTTATCAGCGCGAAGAACCCGAGGTTGTTAGCTCATCCTGCAGATGAGGAGCATGACTGATGGGAGGAGCATCGCACAAAGATTACGGTGCTGCATTTGACTCATTATCCAGTATGCTTCCTAACTGAAGCGTGCGACGAAAGAGTCGCACGTTAAAATATTCAGATGTTCTGCAAACCCGTACACTACTAGGTCATTCCTGTTGTTGTTGCTCCAGTACGTTAAAACGTCAGAGCGGCAGGGCCCACGGGAAAGACCCACCAGCGGCCCTGCACCGACAGCGCGAGACAAGAAAGTATCAGGGTTTTCTTTCCAATGAAAACGGCTCACATGTAAATCTGAATTCGGAGTTTTCTCTTATGCCCTGCTGCCCACCCCAAGCGTACCCGCATTCATTGCTACCCTCACACCACTACTCATTAGCTCCAAAAATATTCGACTGCCCTTGGGTTTCACGAACTACGGCGAAAAATATCAAAATACACGGTGTATACGATGATTTTTACGCGGCACCACAAAACTGATAGGGCAGAGGGTACTCCTTTGCACACCGACAAGAGAAAAGTCGCATCTATGACATCTTTAAAAATATAAATGCGGGTGTTCTGGCGGTAATTGCACCTTGGCGATAGCAAAATTTTGAATTAAGAATTGTGGACTTGTTCCCTGATTTTCCATCGGCACTTTTTACCGCCACATGTGTTGCTCGGTAGTGGCGATAGTGCCGGCATCTCGAAAACGGTACTGTCTTCCGTATATATTACTTTACTCGCTATTCGCCCGGCGGATGAGTGTTGCTATACTCGATTTTTCAGTCGAATATTGCCAGCATTGGGTTTCGTATAAAATACCGGGGAAATCCCTGCACTACTCCGCTGTGCATGTAGACGGCATTCCACGCAGAGCGTCGCGTTCACTGCAACACAATGCGCTGTTGCCACTGCAGATGGGCTACTGCATTTTAAGTCGTTGCTGCTTTTGCTGATACTGCTGACATATTACTGCTGCTTCTGCAGTTATTTTCGCTGGCCTACTTTCGTTCCTGCGAGTGTGTGCCGGTGTCCGTCATGCGACTCGATTCGGTCGCAGTGAACGACCGTATGACGCGTTATTGTGGTCAGTGGCGCCTGGTGTGGTGGTTGTTCTTCTTGTTTTACTGATATTGTAACTGATGCTCCCTCTGGCTATGATGCTGTTGATGCCGCAGCTAATCCTGTTGCAGCTGCCAGTTCTTTTGCTGCTGCTACTGGTGTGTCTGGTATATTCTGTGTATCTCTGGTGTATCGTGTCCATGCAGCTCGTGCCGCTATTGATTTTGTATATGGTGACGTCGTTGCAGCGGCGCACCTTGACGCGTTTAATCTGCGACTGACGGTGTACCTGCTCCTTGCTGATACGCTGTTGAGTCTGGTGCTGCAGCACTTGCTCCTGCTGCTGGCGTAGCTGTTGCTTCGCTGCTCATGATCCTGCTGTGCTGCTCGCGCTATTGATTTGGTGCGTATTCTATTACTGTGGTTGTGGATTCCGTTCCTGCCGAAACTGCTAATAGTGATATTCATACAGGCGCTGCCGGTACTGCCGACTTGTCGGTGCTGTTGGGGTCTACGGCTGCGTACATTTACACATACCAGTTCCATTCGCTCCGTCGTCTGCACACGCCAGTCCAACTCATCCATCTGACACGTCGGAACCGCAGCATCAATCAGCAGCGCAACCAGCCTGTTTGTGTGTATATATATATATGCATATATACTTGTGTGTAGGTACGGTCCTCATTCACCGTGTCTACTGAGGTAGAAAAGGGAGCAGCTACAAGAGCACAATCAGGTGGGAGCACAGTAGGATCCTTACTTTGTCGCGTAAGTACTTTTTGAATATGGCCACTCGTGAAGTAATGAAGCGATTCACTATAGCTTCCAGTTCCAACTTTCTCTTTTCGATATACTATTCACACGCGTAAAATTGTGAGATATAGAAACCGTGCATCGTCACGCAAGAGCATCACGAATGACGGTCTTTTCCGGACAACACTGAATTTGTGGCATCTCACAATAAGCAGCATTGTGTTATTTTAAGGTATCGTGTACTTGCGGCTTCTCCACGTACGATAGCAGTGTCATTTTGTGCTCTCCGCATACGGGAAAATTACAAAGATCGCGCCTTTGTATGCTCAAAAGCTTACCGTTGTGTTTTTCCCTGCGTATGACAGCCTGGGGTCATGGATTCCGTTCCGAGAGCTGACACAGACAGCCACCATGTGTATGTCGAATTTTCAGAAGGCAGCAGTAAACTGCAAATACTGTTGGCAGCAGGTTGTCCGCGTTCATACAGGGGACGCGTAACTAAAGAGGGTGTTCTTGTACAAGAACATGTATGCGACTGCGTCTTGACGACGTAGTGCATCCACAGGGTACTGCGGAGAAAGGGGACTTTACTAGAGAGAAAGGTGTCCGCGGCGTTATGGTTTGCTTGAATTCTTTGAAAGCGAACGGGGAAGAAGATCAGCCCTGTACGTCCGTCTCCCACTGTAGAATGAGGAGGAACAAGGAAGACACTCTCACATCGTTGTGAAAGCCCCAGGGGGGTCACTTTACACGTCAAGGTCTTTCCAGGTACACGTACTGCGGATATACTTGCGAATACAGATGTGGGTATGCATTAATAGGCACGTACGGACAGAGGTACACACACTTCTTCAATTATTCAGGGATCGTGTGCACGTTTCGATTCTCTTCAGCATTATACACTGGTCGCCGTATCTGGAAATGGTACTGCTTGCACAGGAGACGTTCAAATCTAAACATCTCTGTGCGCGAAATGCCACACACACAAGCACGCACTGCTGACAAACATATATGTGTATATGTGCTTATATGGTCAACTGTATGTGTGCATATGCATTTATATACGTATATATACACCTGTGTATATATATATATATATCGATGTGAAAATCTGCCTGTTTAATTGTAGTGTACGTATATGTATGTATACATAGGTATACAGATGACAGGTCTGTACTACGCAAAAGCTGCAGGGAGCACTGGCCTTTCGCGAAAAAGCGAACAAGTGTATCAGGTACATGTTTGACGAACTCATCCGAACAAAAGCAGATGGGTGGAGTGTGTCTGATTTTAATGTAAGAAGCAGCGTAACAAGGCACGTGCGCGACGGTCCTGACTTGCAGTCGCCCGTGCATACGCCATGGCTATCCAGACAGCTACCAAAATATTGTACCAATGGGAGTGGCTGTGTAGGTGCTACGGGACTCTTGTCGCCACTGAGACTGCTTGTACACACACAGAAACGTATCCGAACGACAACTGGAAATGGTTATACCCACACTTACTACTCACCGGAGAGAAAGACAGGAGACAGAGAAACGTGAACTAGGCGTTTCCAGCGTCTTGCTGTGTTTGGCTAGCACCGGTATTGTTCACGGCGGATCTACACGTATAAGAAAATCTCTCAAAGATGTGTAGGCATAATGTGCAACAAAGATACGGAAGTGTAGGTTGAGCGTGAGTGTATGAATTGGTTTTCATCCCACATGCAGCACTCTCGAGGATTCCTGCCGGTGTTCACACAGACAATTACTGGAGACCGACATATTTATTCACCAATACAGGGTCTCTGGAGAGAACCACCTAACCTCGTAGCTGCTTGTCCGCAGGAAGCCAGATCTGGACCAGCCACACAGCGAAGGGAGCCCCCTCCCATAACAGAAGTTGGGGCACCTTATCACAAAAATCTGGACCAAAAGTGGCGTCAGTAATTGCGTACTGCTTTCTGAAATGGAAGGCGTACTGAGAGTCAATCGCCGACTTTAAATGATGATAGCTGCGTGGGGAAGTGACTCACTGCAGTACGTACTCAAGATCCCTATCCCGCGATGGAAAGGTTCTTTTTTTCGTCTGTGTTCCTGGACTCACAGAAAAAAGACGAGGACGTGCCTTTTCATGAATAGAAATCAAGAAGGCACAGGTGGAACCGTGTTTATGCCCAGCGTAACAACGTCATTGAAAGAGCTGAGCTCTGTGAGAGCGTCTGCTCTCCATGTCTGCCGCTTCCTTCCGTGCCCTCTCACAGGCCTTGCTTTTTCTCTCTCACCGTGATACGAGCTCCGTCTCCGACTCTGTCTCGTCTTCAGAAAGTTTCCAAACAGACAGCACAACAGCTTGGTTTTGAGTGCTTCGTTAGACGATCTCGTGAAGACACTCTCTTTCATCCACATATTATGGAGAGCACAGTCACGCAGGTCAACGTTCGTTTGCTCCTCCAAATTCGAGGAATTTATTTGAGAAAATCAGGTGTGCCGCGTAGCAAGCCTTCTCCCTCGGCGGCCGTACACACAAATCTTCAGGCGTATCTATTTGCGAGCAACGAAGTAACGGAACTTTGCAGAAGCTTCACCTGCCGGGGGCAACACAATCTAGGCATACACTTTTATATGCCTATATCGTCGAGGTGAAGAAAACACATATGCAGGATGCGTCCGACGGGCAGGAGGTCTCAATGGAGGGACCACGCATGTCACTGCAACTTAAAACGGTCTACCGGATTCTAGAAGAAACGTAATTTAAGCGGACCCGTGGTGGATTTGTATGCGGAGGAGACGTTCTACAGACAAAGTGTGCGTAGGACACAGAATTAGAGAGGAGTGCGTATGCCGTTGCATCCCCAGATGTGATACGAGACTCTTCGAACATACCTGGAAAACACGTTACAAAGGAGAAGCAGACGGTGGGCAGAGGATGGGAGAACACCATACAAGATGTGGCACTGTAGGAGCAGATGCGGAACTGTGCAATATATGTACAAAGCACCTACCCCCAAAGACAAGTGTTAGAAAATGAATTGTCGAGGAATGCATATAAAAGAGTTCTACCCTTCGCGTGTGGAAGTGTCTTTGTGAAACAAGAGTAACACAGATGGCTCACAATCGTGCATGTTAGAACCAGTATTTGTATCGAAGTGCACTGAGTAGAAAAGGAAGAGTAAACGTATTTGACCGACGCTGCTGCAAAAGTGAGGCGGTGCAGAAGAAGTAAATTGTGTCACGCTGCTGCGCTGGCTGCTGATCGTGTGCGCACACGAACTGAAAATTATTCTGGATGTATCGACGACTGTTGTTTCATCGCGCGAAAGTGTACCTACAAATCACTACCGCTGCACACAGGTACAGAAGTGTGTTTTTCGGAAAATATTGGAACACTTCTGTCAATAAACTTACGCGCACGACGGCACGCACTTACCGCCGTGCGCGTGTTTACCAATACATGTGGATACTTTTTTATTCGTAAGTATAAATACAAAGCCAGAGATGACAGATTATCACGTAGGGTTCGGTGGAACGAATACCTACACACAGACGAATAAATATAATTACATACATGTACACATCTCCTTCTGTGTACACGTATTTCTCCATGTAGATATCCGTATTTACGCACGCCTGTATCGGAGTAATTCGCCCAAAGTGGGCCTCGAATCCACGCGTCGAGACACGTGCTTCGTCGTGTTTCATCCCCCACTGCCAATTAGACAAGGCAGCGCTTCTCCATAATTTCCTAAGACTTTCTTCTCTGGCCTTCTCCCCACCGTTTCCTCTTCTTGTTTCGTAAGGAAACTACGCGCTTTTCTTCTCTTCACGCGTGGCAAAAGTGTTTATCGGGCGGGACACCGACGAAAAAAGGTCTCAATCCACCACACTTACGCCTACGCATCTTGCTGTTTTTCGGATACACGCTGCTGCATCTGTCGTCACGCAATTGCACACTGCGTCTACTCGCAACCAGACGAGTAGATGTGGATATCTTTGATGCTTCTCCATACGATTTGTAACTCGTGTACGCTGTAGACACATACGTGCACAAACGTGCAGACGGATCCACACACGTACAGCAACTCATATATATATATACACACGCGCATCTAGAGAATCTCTAGGTAACGATGTACAGCTGTTTACCTAGAGAGATATTTGACAACGCACTTAAGTAGATACACACTTATAAATTGGTACACGCATAGAGGTTTACACCGGTGAACGTACGTATACCAAGATACCCGTGGACGGCTCTCGAACAAACGGAACCCCAAATTGCCTGAATCAACCGTCCAAAACTTACCACGTCTATGCGTGTACACACGTGTCCGTGTAAATTCCTGTGTTCGCTTACTACTCGTGTGAAATAAAGTGAGTTTACACAAACACAAAAGTTCCAGGAGCTTTAAAAATTAGGATACTATTCGAACGCCTGCGTACTTCAACACAGACGCAGCCATCCGTCAGCACGTGTGCCTCTCTACAAACTCAACCGTTTCTCTGATATATACAAACACGCATACAGTGAAACAGTATACGCATATATATATATATATGTGTTATGTGTACGCTGCGCATCTACGTTTATGTAAATACGTATTAAATTGTAGCTTGTACATATATGTGTGTATATATATATCTATGTGTATGTACGCGTCAACGCCTGCACACGTCTGCAGAAGCTTACGTACAGTCACGTGGTAGCAGCCAGCGTAACAGCGTAGGGTACGGTGACTCAAGGGCAGCAGAAGGAGTACTCACTGGTACAAGCGAATCCTTTTCTCCGCAGTTCCACGCATATTCTCTCTATTCTGTATATAAAGAGAAAAAGAGTACACGCATGCAGGGAGCGACAGTGTGTTTGTGTGTGTGTGTGTGTGTGTATTTGCCGCTGCGCGTTTGTGTATATGTGTCTGCTTTTCCTCTCGATGAAGCAGCTCGCTGGACACCTCGCTCGACATCTTATTCTTCGTTAAAACAGTTTTCTGGGATTCATACCACGCGTACGTCTTTCCCTTGCGGCTTGTCACGCGCTCGTGTAGGTCTTTTTTTGAAGTAAACAACTATAATTTGACACTTTGACTCCTGCTGTTGCCCCCCTGCTTACGGACGCGTATACCTGATCTGCTCTCGTCGCTCCTGTCGTTCTATCATACACGTCTTATTTGGTTGTGCTCCCTTACGTAGAGTTACAGAACCCCGTCTTTTGGCTGCTGTTCCTGCGCATACACACATGTACTTCTACTACCTTGTCTGCTGCTGCTGCTGCTACTCACTCCGAAGGACGACACGCCAGCCGATAGCACGGCCAGGCGACACAGAGGCACACTCTGACTCTGTCTGCTGCTGCTGCTGTCGGTTCCTCCTCTACCCACTTTATAATGACATGTCGCCGTTGGCTAAACACAAGCCCTGTTTCTGCAGGAATTCACATGTTGCTGTCGCCCAACACATTGAACTCTCTGCTGCAGCGAGTTTCCACCCCGTTGCTGCTGCGTTTCCTGCTGTTGCCTTCTTCTTCGCGCTCGCCACTCCCGCTGCTACTCCCTGTACACATACGGCTCCTGCTCTTTGCGCTTCACCACGTGCTGCTGCTGCAGATTCCTTTCGTGCAGCGCCAGGTGCTCCTCCTCCTACCGTTGTAGTTTTCTCCTCAAGGATTTGTTGCTGTTGCTGCTCCTGACTGCTGAGCCTCGTCTCTACCTGCTGCTAGGCGCTTGCTGCTGCGGCTGGTGGTGACTCTGCATTGCTTCCACCTGCTGCTGCATGGCAGTACGCCATCTGCAAATTGCTGCCACGTCCTGTTGTCTCGCCCGTAATGCAGTATAAGATTAACAATCTTCTGCTTTTGCGTCTTTTTCCGTCCCTCCTTCCTCTTTTCCGCGTTATTCTTCTTCGCCTCTTCTGCGCCTCCCCTCCCTTGACTTGTCCTGCTTCACCTTCTGTTGTTGTCCGTTTCTTGTCACACCTGGATTTTCTGCCTTTCTTCGTTTTTAACTTTCTCGAAGAACATCCGGTGCGCTCTATCCCACGCAGCCTTGAAGTCTCGGGTCGTCTTCTCTTTACTCGCGCGTCCTGGGATTTGTTGCACGTCGATGCTTGGGTCCCCCTGCAGATTTCACATACTCCGACCGAAGCAATTTTGTTATTCTGTAAAGTTTTATGCAACATCTTTCCATCTTCTTCAAACTCGCTCCCATCCCCGTTCTAGATCTACAACTCGTTAGACAGAACACGACAGATCTGAGAGTCTACACTGCTTACATCAGATATACTTACAAAGAAAAATGCATACACTTATTATATATATACATATGACGTATACACACACTCTACAAATAGACCTGCTATAGGTAGATCAACAAGATATATATATATACATACATACTTACATACATGAGATACGCATACATACAAAGAATGTGTATATATATACAGGCTACCTATATACACATTATACCCCTAGTACATGTATTCGCACGATATATATACATATATGATACTTGCAGACATATACTCAGTACACATATATATATATATACATAGAGAGAGAGAGAGAAGAAAAAAAAGAGGGAGAGGGATTACGTATATACACATTATATACACGTAGTACGTCCTAACGAAATATATATACATACATAATACAGGCAGACACATACATAACATATGTATATATATATATATATATATTAGAGAGAGAGATTACGTATATACACAGTATGTGCACCTAGTATGTTTTTACAAAATACATATACACATATGATGCATGATGTCATATACATAATACATATATATATATATATATATGTAGACAGAGAGAGATAGATAGATCGATCACGTATATACATATTCCATATCCCTCATATATGTATCAACAGGGGATGTACACATATATGATCCACGCAGACATATATAGGTACACAGAAATATATGTAGAATCGCGCCAATTGTATTGGAGGGGGCTCCTACGCATTTTTCACCGTGGAGAAACAACAACTACTTCCTTATGCACGCGCAGATATATGGCTATATGTGAACCCCGTACATGTACGAACTCCTCTGTGTGCTCATCTTTTCCCAAGAATCGATAGAAGGGGGAAAAGGGACGCACGCACATACCTGCATACACCGAAGGGCGAGCTCGGTTCCTCTCTTTTTACGCGCAGCACGTTTTTATGTGCTTCTTCTGTGTATATGCGTAGCAGTTATATTGAAAGAGAGTGACAGATACAGCGAGAGAGAGAAAATATATATACGTACGTATATACATAGGATTTCTCCGTTTTTACGAATACGTGTATTTTACTGGGCGGCTGCTGCGGGTTCGTGGGCGTCTTTATACCTTGATGATGCAATTCCACCAGACGAACGTGCCTGCGACTTCGGGTTTTTTCCGCAGAGTCAATTCTAGAAAGGTTGCATATTCTTCTCTTTCTGCTTCTGCATTTCCTTCCTCTTCTTCTCCCTCCCTTTCCTTTCCTTGTTTTTCTTTCTCTTCACCTTCGATACCGGCTGCCTCTTCTTCCTTGTGGGCCGCCTCCTTTTCTGCAAAGCGTCCACAGGAAGAAATTTCTGTAGACAGGAGTCACGAGGAGACGCAGACCGAGTCGAATAGAGAGAAAAAGAAGAACTAAAATAAGAAATAGATAAAGAAGGAGGCCAGAGCGAATTCTGTGTGCTTCTTCGAATGACTTGTGCGTCCCGTCGTTATTATGAAAAAATGGAACATCGAGAAAGGCAATCAAAAAGATACTGGTTGCAAGCAGAAGGGAAGAAAAAAGAGGATGGAAATACAGCGAAAGAACCGAAAAGTTCCCCAGCGAGCAAAGGAAGTGGTAAGAACGTCAAAACGGGGAGAAAGAACTGATTCAAAGACGCGGACAAAGAAACCAACAAATGCAAAACGGACGAGGAGGAGAGCAGAAAGATGGGAGGAAAAATGGCAGAGACGAGCGAAGCACGGAAAGAAGCAAAGAGAGGAGGAGGACGAAGAAGAAGACAAATTTGCAGGAGGGCACGCGTACGAGGCGAGAAGGCGAAAGACCTGCGCAACGCGAGGAGTTGTGAAGCGCGGACCACACAGAAGGCGGAAAATGACGCGCAGGAGACAGAACTTCGAGACACAAGAGAAACGTAGTAGCAGCACGAGACCAAGCAGAAGAGGACGGAAAAGGAGGAAAACGAGGGAAAGGGAGAAAAAGAAGAAGACGGAGAGAAAAAAAAAACGGGAGACGGGGAGAGAGGCCGGGCGGCTCTCAGAGAAGAACGGGCCACGAGAGAGGACGCGGCAGGCACACGGTGACAAAAAAAAGAGAAAGCAGCAGGCAGCGCAGGAACCCCTGCAGCGGGAAGAAATGCAGGAAAGACAAACACCGTAGTGGTGGTGAGACACGCAGGAGAGAGACGGCAGCAGAAGACCAGAAGAAAAAGAAATAAGGAAGAACTGCTCCTGACGAATAAGACCCGGCTTATACAGACCCAGAATGCGACACTTTCATACGTCTGAATAATCAGTCTCTACGCCTGCCCAGGCAGGCAGACACATACGCAATTAATATGTAGCGTCTATTTCTCCGTCTCTCCCACATACAGTGGCACGCGTGGGCCAGGTTCAAGTAGTTATTCTTCTACACACATGCAGACATCTTTAGATGTGGGTAGCTCAGATATGAGTGTCCACACACAGAGAAGAAGACGGAGGCAGAAATACGCACGCGCGCGTATTACTCTTCTGCACACGAGCATATATCTATATATTTAAATGTGGGTAGCTACGGACACGCATATAGGCACAGAGAGAGAGAGAGAGAAATATACACGCGCGTCTATACAGATGATTAGTACGTTGTCTCACGGAAACAGCGATCGATATATTAAGTCAGCAACGAACGGGCGCGGCAATATACATATATGTACATGTACATATGGACTGAACTACACGTATGTATGTATGCATATACGCATATACATGCATCTACACGCAGCTATAAGCACATACATATATATATCAATATAGAGGCACACAGATGTACACACATATGCGTATGTATGGATGGACCTTCAAACGTACATCTGTACTGCATATAGAGGCATGTTACTGCATACATATATGGGGACACAGAGTCATCCCCACGCTATACCTTCTGTATTGAGGAGGTCGCCTCCTAAATGTGGAAGGAGAGAGAGAAGGAGAAAAAAAGACCAAGAAAGATTTGTTTAAAACTCAGTGTTCCAGCACTTCTATCTGGGCGTGTTGTTGACGTGCGCAGAGACTTGTACGACGTTTTTCCAGAGAAAAATTTACTTCCACAAGTCTTGGTGCAGAGGGCTCTGAAGAGAGGAGAAGTCGTTCGTAAGTCAAGAGGAGACGTGTGGAGAGAGGAGAGGCCGCGCAGCAGCTGCAGCAGCAGTGAAGAAAAAGAAGACTAAGAAGGGGGAGGAGGAGAAAAAGCGTTCCCACCTGCAGCACCTGTCTGCGGTCTCTCCGTCTCTTCTCCGTTTCCTTTCTGCTCCTCTCCCCCGCTGCTGCTGCTGTCTTTGCTGCTGCTCCCGCTCCTGCTCGTGCTGCTCGCTTCCTTGTTGCTGCAGACCGCCTGGCTGGGGTTATCCCCCCCGCCCTCCTCTGCTGCTTCTCCTTCACGTGACTGCCGACGTTTCTCCTCTGCCGTCTCTCTCCTGCTGCTGCTGCTTCCGCTGTTGCAGCTCTTGCTGCTGGTATTGCCTGGCTGCTGCTGCGGTGGTGCTGGACGAGAGGCAGGAGCGGAAGAAGTGGAGGAAGAGGTGCGGTTGTGCGCCGCAGCAATTCTTCGCAGCTTTCCCCAGTTAATTTTTCGTTCTACAACTTCCCATAGCCACATCTCTTCGTCTTCTTCGACTTTGTGGGGGAATTCTCCGTTCAAAAGCGTCTCTCCTTTGCACGTGCAGCAGCAGCTATTTTCTTTGATATTGCAGCAAATATCTCGACCTCGGGCTCCTCGAGGAAGCAGCACATCAACTGTCACTTCATGCTTCGTCTGACTCCAGAAATACTTCCCTTCCACCACTCCTCCGTTCTCAACCAAGCCAATCTCTGCTGCTGCTGCTGCGTTGCTGCTGCTGCCGCTGCTTCCCTCTGCACGACCTGGCGTGGTGCTTCTCTTCTCCTTCTCCCCCTCCTTCCTGCGGTTGCTGCTTCCACTGCTACTTCCACTGCTGCGCCCATCGGTGTTGCTTCTTTCTCTACCAGCTGCCGAGCTCTCTTCACCACGGTCACCCCTGGACGCGTCGTCGCTCTTGGTGGCTGCTCTTCCTCCTGCTTCTGCCGCAGCTTTTCCTTCTTCTTTTTCTTCCTTCTGCTCTTCCTCTTCTCTCCACACCTCTTCTTCCAGGGCAACAGCAGCAGCAAGGGGGCCGCAACGCGGCCACTCGTGAGCATCTTCGAAGGCTTCATCTGCTTCAAGATCTCCGCCTGCGTCAATTTCACTTTCCTCTGCTTTCTTCTCCTCTGCCAGTTCTCTTCTTGCTTTTTCCTGCACCTGCTGCTCTTCTCTTCCTTCCTGTTGCTGCTGCTCCTGTTGGGACTGCGGGGCCTCACGTTGCTGGTCTAAATCTCTAGCATGTTTCTTCCCCCGTGCTCTCGCTGTTGTTGCCGCAGCCGCCGGCTCCTCCCCTGTCTTTCTTGTCCCTAACTGCTTCTTAGCTTCCCCCTCTTTCCTTCTTTCTCCTTTGTTTTCTCCTTTTTCTTCCTCCTCTTCATCTTCTGCGCCAATGGATATACCTTGCGGGCCGATGGTCACGCGCTGCCTCTCTGCGAAGCGCTGGACGCGCATCTTCTTGGCAGAAGTCTCATCTTCTTCGGAAGAGGAAACTTCCAGTCGATCCCACTTCGTGTAGTCCACCATCGTCAAGGGTAAGAAGAAGGCAAAAAAGAAAGAGGAAATCGAAGAAAGGAGACAGCGAGGACGACGGAGAAAGGAACGATACGACCACACTCTGCCTCGCAGAAGACGACGGGAAAACGGGGAGCCAGTTAAAAAAACGATATGAGTGGACAGGACGAAAAATGAAAAGACGAGTTAGAAACACTAACATGCGGAAGGATGAAGCGGGAGAAAAGAAAGGATAAACGTGTTAAAGAGGATAAAAGCGGACAGAGATATAGGTCCTCAAGACGGCAGCGCACTGGCAAAAACAGGAGGAACGAAATTTTCTGGCGAGCGCAATGCAGAAAGAATAGACAGGAAACCCACATACACACACACACACACAAAAATGTGCGAGAAAGGACGGCATAATAAAGGAGAAAATTCCTTGTCGGAGGGACCGACTAGAGGAAGGAAAAGGGTTCAGGCGCAGCAAACGAGTGGATCGAATGAATGGAGAACAGTGAGTCAGCTACAGACGAGATGAATCTCCGGGACGTCGAGACGGCTGTACCCCCCTTGCGTGAACAATCGGGCCGCGTTGGAATGGGCGGGAAAGGACAAATAGAGGAAGTGGCGCGACAAAAAGACGAAGGAATACGGAAACCGAGTGGGAACTCAGTAACAGACACGCAAACGGGGAGAAGCAGCAAGGCAGTGAACCTTGCGCCAGAGCAGCGGAAACAAAGGGCAAGATGGGAAAGAAGCGGAAGCGGGAGGGGAAAGAAAAGGGAAGAAACCGGCGAAACTGAGGCAGCGCTCACCAAGCCGCAACAAGGAAGAGCTGACGGGAAATTTTTCAGCGTAGCCTTCGGGCCTCAAGAAAAAAGAGCGGGCGGTATGATTCTTCAGCAGTGCCGTACGATTTGACAGACGGACACCACGCGGAGTGAAAGATTCGAAGGATATGACAGTGATAATTTTCTACGTTGTGTTATGCAGTGAAATAATTATACGAAGGCCACAAAAAGACAAACTACCTACTACAACGTGTTCTGCCGCGGAAGCGAGTCGGGGAAACAGGGGCACGGAAACAAAATACACTCCGACTGTAGAACAATGTTATTCAAATGAAAGGAGATGCGGCCCTCCGTCGTCTAGACGGCTGAAAAAATCGCACGGATGGAACAGGCTGGTAATGAGTCCCAGCAACCATATATGCAGACGTGCACATACAACTCTACCCTCAAGAATACATACAAATTAAATACTCAGATAAAAAAGCTTGTCTGTGAAAACACTGTGTTGTGTACACTTTTTTATTTGTGTAAGTATAATTTCATGTATAGTAAAGACCACGAATAAGACCACGCGCGTACGTATATCCGCCTATAAATCATGTAAAATTACTTGACCGCGCAGTGTCTGCGTATTTACACATGCAGGTGTATGTATGTATGTATGTATGTATGTATGTATGTATTCACGCTTACACAGCTCAGTTCACACATCCATCTGCGCACCATCTGCTTGTGTGCGTGTATGTGTGTATATAGTTAATTTGAGCATGAACGTACACAAGTGTAATTATGTTGTACGTGTACTACCGTTTAATACTGTGTTACTACAGAAGGCTGAGTGATACTGACAAAAATTTGAGTACGCAAGTGCGAGCCCACAGAAAGCACTAGAGCACACGATGTTCACGCACGTGCAGTAGACCCTGCCTGGTAGAACAGTCTGCGATGCACGTTGATACGTACTTGATAGTACGCACTGATTTACCTCTACGTGGTCACATCCGCCGCTGTACGCACGCCCATGCATATGTGCATACATTTACAACTACTCGTACATGTGTTGAGGTAGCGCGCATAAGTAATTGCCTACCTGTATATATGATTACAGTTTGGTATACGTATTTACATACAGAGGATACCTACATGATTACAGTTTGGTATACGTATTTACATACAGAGGATACCTACTCGTATATGCACACACGCGTTATCGCATTCGTGTAGGGGGTGCATCATTACATACATACGTGTATATACAAGTATACCTCTGCACCCGCCTCCATAACCATACCATCACAGCCGTACGCGTACGTGCTAACACGTCTCCGCGCATGTTTACATGCGCATTCATCTGCGTACGCACACAGATATCCACACAAACCCACACACAAAGGTGCACGCGTATACACGTACACACACGCTCTTACATACTAGCACACCCCTACGGATATACGCGCGAAAGTAAAGACAAAAAAATGTACACAGGTACACGGTGAGCGGCCACGTCCAGTAGCCTTGCATCCGCCTGGATTATCACAGTCTTACACATACTGAATAGTTCCTTCAGTCTCTGATCCACAATAATACGGCTTGTTCCGACACGTTAAAAGAGTGCCTAGATCCTCCTTCCTATCTCAAGTTAGATTCCGTAGTGAAAAATACGCGTGCTTCCTCATCGTTCGGAATTGAATTTGATGCAGTGATTTCCTGTTTCCCTAACAAGTGCATACCGTGTATCTGTACGTAGCTGCGCTCAAGAAGTTAAACGCGCTATTTAAACATAAACCTGTATATGTGTATTTTGTTATACTATGCAGGTATATATTTGGTTGCGCATTTGTGTGTCTGTCCTTGAGGCCCATTTCTGGGTATTTAGATCCACCTACCTTGCTCGTTAGCAATCGGTGCGCAGAAGGCCTTCTTCGAGGGTTACCAGTAAACCCTCTTCTCGTTATAGATAGGTTCAGGATTTGTGCAAACGGCATGACCTAGCGATGACTTACTCATGCGAGGACAGTGTCTCTGTCGTGTGCGTCAGTTGTACCGGTATTCCAGCACTGAAAGATTTTCTGCATCATTCGTGCGTATCAATAGTGTGAATATACGGAGTTGAACTTGCATTTTCCGTCTTAGGAGTACATCGGGGTCTTTTGCCAGTTCGGACTGTGCGCGTGGTCAGTCCCGCTCATGGTGTTGATCTCGTGGTCTGCACGTACACAGCGTTGCAACGCTGCAGACCTTGAGAGCACGATCTAAATTTACACCGACAAGGCGTTAATTTTCCGTAGAGACCGCCCTGGTAGTAGCGTAAACGTCGCCGCTCGCTTCGTTCGTATCAGGTGTTGTACACGTAGACCTCACACAGGGTTGAGTTACACAGCTGTTCAAAGACAGTCCTCGAGAAAAACTTATTTACAGACAAGGACCATGGTCACCCGATGTAACTGCCTGTGCGCCTGTACAATTTCCCGAAGCTAACGAGTGCCAAAACGAACAACGTTGACGTTTGTACTAGCGTCACTGCTACGAGCGGAAGTTTATTTGCATCTGGTATGAATGTCAAAATAGATGTACGTGCTGCTGTCCTGTTTTACTTCATTGTCGTCAGGACGTGACACAGGTATCTTTGCAAAAAAGAAATGAAAAAATTACGTTGGAGAACAACAAGCGGAAGGACACCTATATACATTCGTAAGCAGCGCGTGTGAGAGAGGATTACTCGCAAGTACCCTATCATAAGTACATGCTACACAGTATGTACTGTGTGCACGATCAACGTGCGTGAGGATTCAGGAATGTTTTTTTGATAGTAAGTCGTAATTTTCGAGTTGAGGTCGTCTGTGTGCAAAGCTACACGACCTGGGGAAATTTGCAACATTTTTCTCTTGAAAGAGAAATGTTGCTGAGGCGGAAAAGGCGCCGCCACAGGTTCAAAATTCCATCGTCCTTCCATGATATTCAGCATTATTCGTATACATCTACGCGTATCAGCAATGCTAACGCACACGTGTATGGATACGTGTGCATATGTAAGTATGTGTATACATGTACATATACTCCATATATATATATATATACATGGACATACATACATACATATATGCATAAACACACATACACGTGTGTACTCGAACAAATATGTATGCCCGTGTGCACATGTGCATGTGTGTAGACAGCTTCGTCGTATCGCCGGAAGGCACTCTCTCGTTCACTGAACCCCAGCACCCGAGCAAACACCTTCGTTCCCTCCTACTGCGGACTAAACGAGTCCCTTAGAACGTGTGAAGCGGTGTTCGTCAAGGGCGAACCGTTAGCGTCCGATTAAATTCTTTTGCCCATAGGTGAAAGCACCCCCGCGTCCGCGACTCCCCTGCACTGTTCTCGGCTCCAAACACCTCCACCGAAAAAAAGAGTTGAGTAGGGTCTGCGGTTACACTGGCAGTGGATGAATGCATTTTGCGGGTAGGACATAAGATACCTTCTACTGCCGAAAAATCACGTGGACCCACCAAAGCGTTCCCAACTTGGCAACACTCCGGAATCTTAGCGAAGGTGATTACGACTGAGGACATGTTGGGATCGTATGACCAATGACCTTTCTCGACGTTGCATCTCTCCAGACTTGAATTAAATGCAACTACGTCTGACGAGATGCGGGAACTGTATGGCTGCGGCCGTTCAGAGCAGAAGAGAACATTCCAGTTGAATCTCTGTGGACTTTTGAAAGGGACACAGTCCAGTAAGACGTCGGTATCATTTTTCGATTAACAGTGTAGACAAGAAGAATGTCTCCGCCCTGGGCGCATATAGATCCACCAAAACCACTGGATGACACCCCTTGTCCATGAGAGAGAACGCGGTACACGACGAGATTTGTTCAACTTGGAGATGCTTTTTCCTGTTAAATTGACTTGTCCCCTTTCTGCGTCTGTAGAGCAAGTAAATGTTAATGGACCTGCTTACGATATGGGACCACGGTCGAGGGTTTCATGGACACCTATACATGAAATCACGGTCAACGTTTTTATGTACACCTACATATATGTATATATGTATATATATGTAGATGTTCATGATTCTTCCACCGGTCTGCTGCCTACTTAGGTTAACGCCGTAATAGGCAGCCACATTTGGAGTCCAGAAAGCCACTTGTTAAAGTAGGGGTACAACAGTTTGGATAGGTAGGGCCGTCCGTAGCGTTCTGAAGGAAGCATATTCGTCCCTCGTAAGTTCCCGAGTTTCTTTCTTTTACCGGAAGACTGAAAACCATTCTCACCGGGGGTGTTCCTGTAGACTACTCTCTCTTCAGATTCAGGCCTGTCTTCCTGTGGTTCAGTGTCTGGAACCTCCGTTCGTACGTATCTCTCCATCACCTGCCGCACGGGAGCTGGTACCTCTGGTGGCACCACTTTTTCCTGGGCTTCTGCGACGGCACCGCGAGGACGACGGTGCAGAAAGCCGCTTGGTTCTTCCTGCGCGTAATCTCGTCTTTGCAAGAAACCCGCAGTATCCTCCTGTTTAGGGGCACGCCGTTGCGTGGTCTTTGTCGCTTGCTTCTCACCCACTCCATCTCGCGAGGACCCTACCAGTGACTGCCGTTGGTCAGTGTTCTGCGGGCTACACACGGCGGTTAACACCGCGAGAGCAACCAGCAACATCTCTCTCATGGTGGCACAGACGAAGGAGCACCGGAAGAGAAAGCTAGCCGAAGAAGAATACTGTGAGGAGGAGTACGAGTAAGACCGAGAACACACAGGAGAAATCACCAGGATAGGGAGGAAGACGTAGAGCAAGACAGATAAAAACCGGATAAGAAGAAGCAGGGGAAGCAAGAGTGTACATAGGAGATTACGGAAAGCAGACTGCAAGAGATAAAAAGGTGACGAAGAAAGAGCAGAGCAAGAAGTATTACCAGAATGGGACTAGCCGAATGAAGGGTAGCAGAAGAGGACTGGCGCCGGTAAATACAGCATTGAGAAAATTGGACAGGATTTGATTGATGCACACCTAACGGCGGGAGTTTCTAGCCGGTGTAGGGTCCCCCAAATCAGAATGACGCGAACAGTGCAGGCTAGCCAAGCAAAATGTGAAAGCTGGAATGATATCCACTTGTTTCTAGTAGTTCCTGGCAAAATCTTGCAGCTACGAGTAGCCGCTATCCGGAGAAAAATTGCAGTTTCAGAGTGGTCGAAGTAAAACTTGTGTGACACTAAAGGGTTACGGAAAGGAAAAAGTAATGCACTACGGGTCCTTTCACTGCTTCAATGGGAGTGTGCCGCCGTTCAGCCCTCCATGTGCTGGCTGGTGCTCTGGATCCTGAGCCACTCCTCAACGTTCAACTCACCGGCGTCCAGCGTGATGCACTACGAGCCGTTTCCCTGCTTCAAGAGAAGTGTGCAGCCGTTCAGCCCTCCATGGGCTGGCTAGTGATCAGGGTCATGAACTACTTGTAGCCATTTAACTCACCAGCGCTTAGCCACCTCAATCGGAAAGAATCGCTTGTACTGTGTGCCGCTAACTGAGGCAACAACACCACCCACAAGAAGCCACCGAGGCTTTCGGGACGTGGCGAAGAAAGTGGCAGTGGATCTCGTGAAGTGTGTTGTCACAGAAAGTTTTCAACACTCCGCTTTTGAATCAAGCGTCAGGACGAATTGTAAGTAGAGCAGAATTCGACAACTCTTTAGCTCAGCAGGACACTTCTGGTTAGCGGTGTGAGGTGTGCACCGGCTACCGCTGAGAGGTCCCGAAATTGACTGGACTGCGGCACGTAAATCGGGGTCGCCGCCGGCTCTTTCGTGACAGGTGACACGTCGGAGATAGCATATAAAACACTCTTGACGAAAAAATCTAAGGAGAAGCACGTGCTAGTGGCAAATTATGGCTGAAAATATGCTGGGTCGGTCCCGCCTATGTAGTGTAGTCAATTTGAAGAAAGGCGACTCCTGACGCCATTCGGCGAAGCAAGTAAATTGATCTTTCTTTAACGCATTAGAGGAAGCATCAACAGTTCGCTGCTCTTGCCGCAGCTCCTCGTATTTTGGAGACGTGAACACCATGAGAACTAGTGACAAAGTTCTTCAATAAAAATGAGAGCCGCACCTTGGCACGTCGTTCTCCGCGAATAGCACGCACCAGACTGTCCCTCCTGTCAATCGTCGAGCCTCGCCTGGAGTAACTTCAACAGGTTTTCGCAGGCCAAAGAGGGCGTCAGAAACACTCCGAAAGACGTATTCCTTTCATCAAGGTCATAAACATGAGGATATGCACACATATTTATATGCACGTCCGATTTACCTGCAAGGAGATACAAACTTGTGTTTACGCACGTGATTCCGTATTTGGTGTAGGCGACGTTGTGCAGCAAAATACGGATCATGGAAAGTCGTCGCACAGTGGGTGTTATGCTGTAATACTTTCTTGCCGAATATCTGTATGTCTATGTTTGAAGAACTGGCTGTTTTTGTCTTGCGCCCAGCCCTTACTCCTCGCACTGCCAGTGTTCCATTGCTGTGCATCTAATTTTTCGTCCGCTGTACTCCCTTCGAGGCCTCCTTCGCAGGTGATAAACTTACGTCCAGTGCACCTTCGCGTCACTCGCACATGGCCGTTCGTTTTCTCCGAAAAACTGACTTTAATGGGACGCGCTTCAACCTGCATATATCTCTGTGCGCAGGGAAATTCGTATACTGTTAGGCTTGCTAGTCTTCCCCGAAAAACTGATTTTAACGAAACGTCTCTTGACCTCCATATATCTCGGTACGTAAGGAAATTTGTGTAGTGCTATGCACCCGCTGCCGTGGCGAAGGGTGTCCCCAAGGCACGTAAGTAACGGGAATATTAACGAAGGCAAGATCTGTCTGTAAAGATTCACATTAGAGCCAGCCTGTATATATACTTATCAAAAGTACCGTGTAACAGTGGTGGGTCGCATGGGTGTCAAGAAGGACGATGCAGCGAAACCTACCGTTACACGCTTCCTGCTACCCATGTATGTACACGCCTAGATTCTTTGAGGCACGCTGCGGACGAAGCCGTGGTTGAAACCTAGCTCGCGTCGTTCCATTCGGAAGCCCCGTCGAACAACTCGCGTAGCCGCCGGCAGAAGCTTGTATCACATTTTCAGGGTATCACTTGATATTCTCGCACTGCACGTGGATCGGTGATGGATACTCCTCTTCTTGTGTACAAGGTGCGTCCTGGCGGATGAACCAGCCACGGTGGGATAATCTGGATCCATAAGTGGACGGGGCGACTCAAAGCGACAGGTGATGGCCACAAACAGGCGTTTCCTAATTAAATTTATGTGCCTTTATATGTACGTGTATGTACGTACATGGAATTTAGCTGACGTAATTATGCGTCAGCTTTCGCGCGGGGTCTTCCTGTTACACAGAAGGCCACCCGCGCATGTGTTGTCCGAAGTCTGTGGGCAACCAATGTCAGACGATAGCCTTGCACCGCAAGCGCGACAAGCAAATCCCGCTCTTCTGGTGCCGTATCGGGAGGACTTGTCCACCGTGTATCGTTCGAAGAACACATGTTGTGTCCATTAACTTTTTTTCTGTGGTCACTGCCGGGTGCATTCCCAACAAACGGCCCCCTCCCTGGTGGGCGTGGACAGGTGTCTTGTAGGAAGAGTATCCTGTCTGGTGAGTTCTCTGGGCAGTTCGTAGGATTTTTGCTACAGGAAAAAAACTTCGCCTTTTCACAGCCGAAACGTTTAACGCTTTGTGTCGATCACTCTTGGAAAAAGACGTCCATTTTCTTCCCTTTTGCTGCTCTCCACCACCACCACACTCCGGACAGTTGTTCTACTATAATATTCTTCGTGTGAGTTGCAGTGACATACACTTTTAAGAGTTTATTTTCAACAGCGAGCTCGACCCCTTCAGGAATCAGAAAAAACACAGCTAGCTGCGCAGAAAATTTCATTTTTGTGGACAACGCATTGCTGCGTCACGCGCGTCCGACCTGAGCACCGACACTGTTGCCACGCTCATCGCACAGCAACGTTTTTGCTCCCTCTGTCACCAGTCAACTTTCCTCTAAAGAACGGACCACTGAAGGGCACTTAATACACTGCGTTTCCCAATTTTTTCCACAAGAAGTTCAGTATTCCTCGTACGGTGCATATCCGTCATCTCGTATGCGCTCACTGCAGTGCTTCACCTGACTGTACTCGATACAAATCACGGTGACGTATCCACACACACACACACACACCGGATTACTGTCCACTGTTGTACGACAACGGGACACAACGCCGCTCCTGCGTATCACGCAGTCGCCGTCTCGCCTGTTTCGTCAGTACGTGCTTCGTTACGGCAGCCAGCGACGTGAGAACGTCAAACACATCCAGGCATTTATGTGAGACACATACTTCTCCCTCATTGTACGCGAGGATGCTTCGATCACTTCATAAACATCCTCCAATACCGGCGCTGGCCCGCCTTTCACTTGTCACATTCCCTTCTGCCGCCAACCAGTTAGGGTTTCAGCATTTCGCTCGTTCCTTGGATGTTGAAGGTCCGGTTACTGGTAATAGCGGATCGCTTTTTGCCGCTAGTTAGCCTTCTCGGATAGGGTAGGGTGCAAAAAATCCTCACGTTGAAGACACCTACTCCAGATCTTTGTATACAGCCATGTCATGACGAGGGTACTTCGGGATAGACTCACACGGGTCCAGGCGGCCCCGCACGGCTGTTATACTATGTAGACGTATATTCCATTGAGCCTGCAGGGTTCTGGCTTCACTGGGTTCTCTGCGCCCGCGGCACAAGTGTAGTGCCCAAGGCTGCACCTCAACCGGCGCGCAGGGCCATTGAAACGGTGGCAGGGCGTCGTTTTTTATCGCTTTCTCACTTGAATCACTATTGGCCTACTCTCCAGAGCAGCTGCCTCCTTTACGTGTTTTGAATAGTTGCGTGTTTTCCTTTTGCCGGGTGCATCGTCTGTTAGCGAAGTTTTTGATTTTCCTCGGGGTGCCAAGCAAGTAACAGCCCCTTTTATAATTGGAAACATACTTGTGTCACGAAGAAATTCCGTCTACTGTGACGAGGCGTTTGCGTAAAACTTTTCATCTCCTGCAGCCGGTTTCCGTAGCAAAAAATAGAAGCACTTCACGCACCTGTGCGTCTCCTGCCGTTTTACCTCTCTCCTTTTGTTCCACTTTGCCGTGTTTTCATTTTGACTGTCAATCTCTTGCAACAATGTTGGTTCACCGTAGAGGCTTCACTGACGCACCGCGTGATCTCCCGGCGCCTGTGATGCTTTCACTTCGAAAGGACTGTTACAACATTAAACCTATACAACAGCAGCACCGGAGGCCCGTCGGAGCAACAGGACGAGGAAGTTGGAAGTAGCCGGGACGGAGAAGGAGGAGGAGCACTGCCTTTCTACTCGTATAACCCGGCTGACTGCAAGAGCAACGCTGCGGTGATACAGCAACAGGAAAGAAATTAAAGTGCCGCTTTAAGCCCGACGATGTGGTCAACTGACATAGTGAAACGGGGAGGTGGTCTTCACGTAAAGTTGAAAATACGGTGAGCGCAATTCAACAGACGCAACCACATTATCAACAACAACAGCTACAATAACAGCAGTCGGACCCGTAGTAGAAAAAGCAGCCGCAGGAATAGGGACAGCGCCAGGAGTGGCGGCAGTAGCAGGAGTGACGGCCATAACGGGAGTGGCGGTAGCAGCAGCAGATGCAGAAGCAACCGCAGCCTATCGCACGAAGAGAACGACGCCTTCTCCACGAAGACTCTTCCTAAGAAGAGCAACTGCAACAGGAAGGAGACGCGTTCAGCAGCAGCGCAGCGCGCTCGTATCCAAAGAGCAGTCAAAAAAGCAGCTGCTGACAGGGGGACGGCGAATAAAAGAGCAGCAAACCGGCACCGGCAGTGCGGCAACAGATGAAGTTCTACTGCAATCGGGATGGCTACTTCTGAGGGACGACTCTACGAATGGCTTGTGTGTGGTGGAGAGCAGCGCGCCCTGCTGCAGCAGCTGCACACACGTCCACAGGAGCGGCTGAATCAGCAGCACGTAGTGACACAGCTGCGGCAGCTGCAGCCACAGGAGGAATGGGCGGAGCACCAGATGTCTGTACGACGGGGTCAGTCCTTGCAGCAGCAGCAATATGCGAGGCAGTGCAGCTGGCAGAAACAGCGAAACGACTATCTTCAGCAGCAGTGTCTGAAGGAGAGAGACGAGACAGAGCGGCCGCAGCAGCAGCAGTGGGTGTTCCAGGAGCAGAAACAGCAGCAAGTCGGACAGTGGCAGCAGCAGCGGAAGAACGCCCAGCAAGTTCCACAGCTGCAGCGGCAAAACTCGGAAACTGTTTTCGGCGTGAGACATCATCCTGCGCCTGTTGCTGTCGTCTGCGGGGCAGCAGCAGCAGCAGGAGACAAGACAGACAAGGGCCTTTGCGGGGGAGTTCTTGCTGCCCGTGCCACAGAGACTCTTCGCCAGAATGCTGCTGTCTGCACCTGGAAAATTCTGCAGCGTCAACAGCAGGAGGAGCAGCCGCAGGAGGACCAACCACAGCAGGAGCCACAACAGGAGGAGCCACAACAGGAGGAGCAACAGCAAAAAGAAAGTGACCAAGAAGCACTTTTGTTGCTGCAGTTGATGTGCACAGAGGCGCAGCGTCCCGCGTGGATTCAACTGCTGCAGCAGCGAAACAAGCCCCCCGGCCAAGAGCAGGAAGGTGACACGCACGAAGAGGAGAAGCAGCAGCAGCAGCGTCAACTACAGCAGGGACAACAACAGCAGTTCTGCGTTCGTGAGGAGCACCAGCAGCAGCTCCAGCGTCAGCAAGAATCGAGACCGCAAGTGCAGCACTCGCAGCTACAGGCTGTCCAACAGCTGCGGCGATCCCACGCGTTGCAGCAGCTGCACCCGCAGCAGCAGGAGCAGCAGCAACAACGCAGGCAGCAAACGAGAGAGAAGAAGAGGATGCAGGAGAAGCTTTGCTGTTTTAGAAACAGCGCTGTCGTTCTGCAGGTGCGGCCATCCGGAGCTGGCTCGGGGACGCAGAAGCAGCAGCAGCAGCGCCAGCTGCGGGGTTCACAGCAGCAGCCGCCGCGGCAGCAACGTCTACCGTTGCATCGCAATGTGGAACAACAGCAAAAATGTCAGCAGCGAGCCTGTCATCAACACGAAGAGATGCAGCAGATCTACCAGCAAGTGATGAAGCCGCAGCGTCTACGGCTGCAGCAAAATGTGGAAGGGCAACAGAACTGTCAAGAGGAGCTATATCATCAGCTCCAGGAGACGCAGCAGATCCGGCAGCAGCGGCTGCAGCAGCAAGCGGCTGCTGCCGCAGAAGACATAGCAAGTGCAGCAGTGGCGGAAACATCTGGTCGTTCGTTTTCCTTTGCCACCGCAACAGAAGAAGCGGAGGCGCAGCAGCCATATTTTTTTCACAGCAACAGCAGCCTGCGTTATTACATCAGTAGCAACACCAGCGGCAAGAGGAAGAACGACAGCAGCGGCAGCAGCGTGCGGCGTCTACGCAACACTAGCATGCCTCCACCCAGTCACAGCAGCTCTGGCAGCCGCTGCAACTCTCGCAGCAGCAGCAACAGCGTCGCATGCATCGCCACCAGTAGCACCGGCAGCAAGCCTGTCTGTCCGCGTAGCCAACCCAGCGGGGACAGCAGTCAAGGCGCTTGTTTTTTTCGCGGCGGGAGCTACTCCTGTTGCTGTAGCAGCTGCAGCAGCTGGAAAAGTAGCAGGAGAAACCAGCGTTCTCGGCGGCAACAGTCCTGTTGCTGCTGCAGCAGCTGCCATTTTACCTGCGACCGCCCGCAGAGGTACAACAGCTTGGCTGACCAGCAAACGCGTATCTGCAGAGCAGCAGAGGCCTCAGAGCCTTTATCGCAAGCATACACTTCGTCGCAAGCAGCAGCAGCAGCAGGAAACTTCCTTGCAACAGCAGCGGCAGCAGCATCTCACGCTGCAGCAGCAACAGCACACACTGCCGCACCAGGCGTGGGAGTGCAGCCGAAAGCAAAGACAGCAGCCGCAGCAGCAACAGCAGCAGCACGACGAGCTGAAAGAGGAGCAGCAGCACCAGGAGGAAGACGACGAGAAGTAAGGGGAGAAGAAGGAATCGCGCTACGTCAGCAAAAACCCAATACATTTGTGCGTGAGGAGCTGGGAAGCGAAGCAGATGGAGCAGCAGAGACGCTAGAATGTGTGGACCGTGCGGCAGCCGCAGCCTGCATAGAGGCAGTGCCGACCTCTGCAATGCAGGCTGCAGGGAGACGAACAGAAGCAGCCTCAGCAGCAGCCGCATTATTGCCGGTGACAGCAGCTGCGCATTCCTCAGCAACGCCGACTACGGCAACGACAGCGTCAGCAGCATCTGCATCTGCTATAACACATGCCCCGACAGATGTGAGGAAGGCAGAACGGTTATCTGCTGGATTTTCGTTTCCTTCTGGTTCAGAAGGACAAGAAGAAAGTGAGACAGGAAGGATGCCCGTCGCTGCTGTTGATGCTTCTTTCGGTTCTCGTGATGCCGCACCAACAAGCAACGTCAATGCGCAAGCAGAATCCAGCACGAGGCCGCTGTTCCCTGCTGCAGAGCAGTTTTCTCTTTTTCCTTCTTCCTCTTCTTCTACCGCCTTCGCATCCGTCCAGCTCGACGCCGCTGCTTCTTCTGTCTCACTCTGCCGCGCTCTGCCCTCTCCGACAAGCACCAGTCGCCGTGCTGCCGCGCGTGCTGCTGCTCCTGCTGCTGCGCCTCCTCCTCTCTCGTCGCGCTCCGCTGCTACTTCTGCGACTCCTTCAGGCTCGGCTGCTTCTGCTTCTCGCTCCGCTTCTTCCACGTGTTATTCCACGCCGGTGGCTCTTCCTGATGCTGCCGCTGCGGGTGCTGTCGCTGGTGGTGCTTCCACTGCTGATGGTGCCGCTGGTGATGCTGCTGCTGACGCTGCTGATGGTAATGCTGCGGATGCTGACGCTGATATTGCTGCGGCTGGTGGAGCTGCTGCTGATACTACCAGTGCTGCAGTTTGCTGTCCTCTCCCCACTGCGAGGAGCAGTTCGCGTCTTCCTGAACCTAGTGCTGTTCGTCTGGCCTCTGCCGTTTCTGCGGCGTGTCCCGCTGCCGTAGCTTTGACTGTCCGTACTCCTGCCGCTGCCGTTGTTGCCCCTCCTGCGGTTTCATCTACAACTCTTCCCGCGTCTGCTGCCACTCTATCTCCTTCGCTTTCTATCGGCTCTGCTGCTGCTGCGGCCCCTGCTCGTAACAACGCCCCGAGGCCTTCGAGCACCGCGGCTGGCCTTGGAGCTGCGATTGCTACGAGTGGTACTGCCGCTGCGCCTGCTGCTGCTGTGAGCGCACCTCCTGCCGTCGCCGTTGCTGCTGCTGCTGCACCTTCCCCCGTCGTCGCTGCTACTGCTGCATACGAAGCGCTGCGATCGAGCTGTGTGAGGAAAGTAGTCTGCTGCAGACTTGGCTGTGCGGCCGAACGACGTGCTAAGCAGCGCTGGAGGATGCTGCTGCGCCGTAGCCAGCGGCAGAGGAAGAGAGAGAGCAGCAGCAGCTCCTCGTCCTTTTGTGCTTCCCTTTCTTCTTCATTTTCTTCTCCTCTGTGGAGCTCTCAGTCTGAGCAGGAGGAAGACTGTGGAAGCGCAGATGAAGAACCTGACGAAGAATCATCACGGTGTAGGCAACTACGGCAGAAAACGGAAAAGAGAGAAGAGGAAGAGGAGGAGCAGCGGCACCTGGAACCAACGCAGCAACGTCAGCCACCAGACGGCGCTGCAGGTCAGTCCTCTTTGCGTCGCGTTATTTTGAAGAATCATTTGCAGACGGCGGCTAACATTGGCAACGCTGCTGCCGCTGCTGCTTCTTCAGCAGGGGAGGCTACTGCTACTTCAGTGGCGGCTCACGCCGCTGCTTTTTCAAAAGGAAAAGCTCTTCTTGATGACCGCTGCTTCCCTGCTTCTGCTGCAGGCGCCAACACAAGAGACGAAAGTAGGGGCCCTCGGAGAATTTCTGCTACAACGGTAGCAGAGGTTGCATCGGCTCTGACGCCTGCTGCTGCTGCTGCGGAGACTGCTGCTGTCGGAGGGGAGGAGGAGGGAACACCGCGTGAACGGGGGCGTCAGCCCGCGGGTGCTGCTGCCGTCACTTCTTCCCTCCGTCGGCTCGACTTGCAAACACAAGAACTTCCTGCATCACCAGCAGCAGCGAGCAGCACCATAGCAGGCGTCCTCGCGCGTTCTGCTTCAGGAAATACTTCTTCTGGGAAAGAAACAGCGGGAGAAGCAACGAGGCCTGCAACGCCAGCAGCAGCAGGCTGGCGACCCGCAGCAGCTACAGAGGTCACGGCAGCGTCGGACGCAGCAGCAGTAGCAGAAGCGCGTATGACCGCAACAGCAACAGCAGCTTGGGGTGGAAGAAGAGACGATATTGAACGACGAGCAGCAACCAGAGGAGACGCAACAGAGAGAAGCGAGACTACAGAAGCAACAGCAGCTGCAAAGAATACAGAAGCAGCAGGTCTTGGTGGGGATGCAGCCGCCCTCTTACTAGCCGCAGAATCCCTAACAGCGTCCTCCGGTCAAAGATCGAGACCCGTCTTGCAGACGTGTGTACTGGACGTGGGTGGTGCTGCAGATCCCGAAGACAGCAGCAAGAAAGCAGCAAATTTTTCGATATCTGCTGTTCCTGCTGGCAGAGTTGGAAGTGCTGCTACGGCTGCTGCCTGCAGCGCTGCAAATTTTGCCGTTGCTGCTCGGTGCTCTAAAGAAGCGGTCGTTCCGTGTTGGTCCTCTGACGGTTCTTCGTCTTCGTTTCCTGCGGACAGCGTGGAACGCGTCGCCTCTGCTGGCTTAAAGATGCAGGCTGCTGCTGTTGACCGGACTGCAGCAATTGCTTCTCTTTCGAACGATCCAGCAGCACCTGCTTCTTGCCTTCGTGCTGCTCTAGCCGCGGCGGTTGCTGCGTATCCACCTGCTCCGTTGCGACTTGCTCACTGCTGCCCTTCCCCTACGGCCAAAGCCGCCAACGCAGAAGCACGAGGACCAGCAGCAGAGCTGGCTGGAACGAAAATGGCAGGGTTGACTGATTCAGCAGAAGGCTTAAGTTTCCTTTCTCCGTCTGCTGCCTTACCAGCGACAGCAGCATCGTCTATGCGTCTTTCTGCGGAAAGAAAGACAGAACCGCCTGCTCTGCAGTGCCGTGCGAGCGACGCGGCTGCTGCTGCTGCTACTGCTGCTGCGTACTGTGAAATGCTGCTTCCTGCTGCTGTGCGGCGCACCCTCAGAATACGAATGCGGCTGCGGCGTCTTTCCCTCTGCAAAACCCTGCAGCTGCGCCAGATCCTGCAGCAACAGCAGCACCACCAGATGCAACACCAACAGCAGCTGCAAATAGAGCAACAGCAGCAAGAGCATCAGCGCAGTGACCAGCAGCACACAGGCAGCGAATGGCAGCAGCAGCAAACTCTCAAAAGACACGTACATGCAAAAGTCGACATTTCTCGCCGTGCTGCGCACGCCACGAACGTGAAGGAATCTGGTGCTGACACGACGAACAGTACTGTTATGGAAAAAAACGTGTACGAGATTAAAAGAGTCGCTGCGGAGGTAGAAGCACGTGGTGTATGCAGCAGCAGTGATAAATGTTGCTCCACTTTGCTCGCTACCACCGTTGCGGGGAAGGCACGTGTGCCGCTGCAGCATCAGCCGCCCTTCTACCTGCAGCCAGACTCTGCAGCGACTGTTTCAACGCAGTCAGCAACCGCCGCTCCTGTTGCTGTCGACTTTCCCGCTGCTGCTGCAGTCCGTGCACCTGTTGCTGTTGCTGCTGTTGATTCGGCTTCTGCTCCTGCTGAAAACCTTCGAACTGTTGCTGTGGACGAGATCCCTGTTGCTGCTGCTGCTGCTGTTTGGGAATTACCTGGTGCTGCTGACTTAACGAACCCGACGTCCGGCGGCGTTGCTCGTGGGTCTCCACGTGTTAGCGCTGCAGTCTGCAAGGTAGAAAGAACCGAAGCAAGCAGTGACGAAGCTGTTGCTCGCGCTGATGCCTTTAGACAAGGTGGCATGGCTTGCTGCAGCGCCTCCACAAGTGCTGCTGCTGCTGTTGATGCAGCTCCTGCTAAAGGCAGTATCCATGGTAGAAAGGAGAGAGATGCTGTCGTCACTGCTGCTGGTGCTGTAACTGTAACTGCTACAGCTTGCCCTGTTGCGAAAGCTGCCAGCAAAGGGCGCGATCACAAGTGTGACAAGACGTGTCGTTTTCCTGCAGCGTCCCTCACTGATGCAGCAGGTTCTCAGTCAGATGATACCGATGCTGCTGCTGCCGTTCCTGACGACACGACGGCTGTTGCTGCTGAGTCTGCTGCTGCTGTGACCGACTCTACTGACTCTGACTGCGCTGCTACTGCTGCTGCCGCTGCCGTGGAAATGGGTCCTATTGGTTCGGGTGTTGCCGCTCACGCCGCTGCTGTTGCTGCTGCCGCTGCGGGCTGTAAAACTCAACAAGGGAGGCTTGCAAAGGAAGGAGCAGCAGCAAAGCAGGACAGACCCCGCTGCTGTTGCGGCGCTTGCATGCAGCGGGCAGTCGAGCAGCAGTTGCTGCTGCTACGATTGGTAAATCAACACTGCGCAGCGGAAGCGGCAGCTATTGCACTAGCGTTTGCGCAGCAGCAGCGAAGCAAGTAACTGCCCGACGACGTCTGTGAGCGTCAGCGGCACTACAGCGGCTCACCAGCAGCGGCACCACCAAAGCAACGGTAACACTGGCTTCCGCAGCACCATGTGTATCTCAGACGGGAGCAGCAGCAGCACCGGTGTCGCCGACAAACGCTGCCGCAATAGGTGTGCAAACGACTACAGCAGCAGAGATTTAGAAGGAAATAGAACGGAGAAGTTGGAGGAGCTGTGCCGAACAGCAGCGGCTCACGACGCCGGGGTCTCAGAGCACGAAGTGTTAGAAAGGATCCCCCGTAGTTAGACAATTATTTACACCAATATTTGTACACACTCACAAAGACATTTATGTGAATACACATTACTAAAACCCGTCTATCTATCATGTGTGTGTATATATATAAGTGCGTACACGCGCACCGACGCTTGTATCAATATATATATATATATATGCATACATGTGCGAATGTGCGTGGACGTGCGGGCACGTCATAATGTACGTAGATACATAGGTGCACACGCGTATAATACACACACGTATACATACAAATAAATATACGTATGTGTCGATTTCGAATCATACAGAGACCTACTCTCTGTGGGTGTGTGTGTGTGTGTGTGTGTTCGTATGTGTGAATACGTAGATTGCCTGTCCCGTACAACAAGCGTGCCTTCCTCGTGAAGGAAAGCCGACGCGTATGTCGTTAGGGGTGTACACCGGCAGATTCAGAAGATGACTTCTCCCCAGCGTGTTGCTTGCATCTGAACTCTTCTGTGGTGGAAATTACAAGGGCTACAAAATTGCGCCTACCTACTTTTTATATACGTACAGGTGCATGTAGCTGTTCTGTGTGTGTGTGTGTATATACATATATATGTATATATATATATATATTCATATATACGTACGCTTGCGATGCCCGGAGGCTGAGTAGCACATTACTACTTGGGATGGAATGCGCAGCCTACATGAGAATCGCCCGTCGACGCCCGTATGCGGTTTTGCACGCTGTGGGACACATACTTTAACATACACACGTACGACTCTCCGTAGGTATACGAACGCAAACACAGATATGTATATATATATACACATACTTACGTGTATATATAGATAAATATATACTAGCATATACGCATGCATCTACTTACACTTTGTTCCCGCGTGAAGCGTGATGATGTGGAGAAGTCACAGACATACATATATATGCCCGTGTACGCATAATATTGAATATCCACCCATATACGTATGTGCACGTGAACAGGTATCGATCAGTAGATGTAGGACTATAGGAAGTTCCCGTGGAATTTTGAAAGCCCGCATGCTCCTGTGTGATTCTGCAAACGTAGACGTTAGAGAATTACGTACTGAATTTTTCAGGGGAAACAGACATACCTGCTTCTACACATATGTAGAAGCACGTGTGTTTACGTGGACCACGTTCTACAGCAACAACGCGAAATTTTGTTGACGTCCTAAGCGAAAAATGGCATCTGGAGTTACACGCACACCAGCTGGTGTGACCTGCTTCCAGGAAAGGAATTGACGCACGCGTGCCACGTGGCCAGATTTTAGGGAATTGATGGTCGCATTCATTTCTTCCGTTGGATGCGTTCTGGCTAAATTTCTTAAATGTGGAAAACTCTCTGGGACTGTGCAGTTATATTTGTCTCCTTCCCGACACGATAGCGTTACGTTTGAAGACTTCAGCGTTTTCACCTGTTTTCTCAAAAAATGTGATTTTCGCATACTGTAATTAATAGTGTACGAGACTGAGTAGATTCACGCGTAGATGCTTGCAAACGCGTCCATACGAAATCCAATGGGTAAACAAAAGCTTCCTTAGAACCAGAGCGATACACCTCTCACGCAGACGGTGCAGCTCTTGTGAGTGCGTCAACTTCTCAGCAGTAGACGCCCTTACGTCATAGAAAGGTACACGGATACTCTACTGGTAAATGCTCTTGCATGTGCAGCACCGTACAAGTGGTCAGTGTCTTGCTGAAGACAAGCTTTCAGCCGGCGACTCTCTCTCGTGTTTAACAGCGTACGGTTCCGCACATATTAGTTCTCTTTGTGTAGCCGTAAAACCAATGATTACATGTCACTCTTTAATCCCTCAGGTTCCACCCTTAAGACCGTCAGTCTCCTGTCTCACGGCACATGGGACCGCACGCACCGTTTATCTCTGTGTAATTCCATAAAAAGTGACAACGTATCACTCTTGAGCTCCACAGTTTCCGCTCCTTAAGATGAGCAGTCTCGTGTTTGGCGCCGTACGGATCCGCGTCGTTTATCTCTGTGTAATTTCGTAATGGGTGACGCCCTATTACTCTTTAGTTCCTCATTTTTCGCTCTCAAGAAAGGCAATCTCATGTTTAGCCGCATACGGATCCGCAACTGTCGTTTACGTGTGTGTAGCTCCATAATGAGTGATGACGTGTCACTCACTAACTACTCAGTTTTCATCCTGACGACGTGTCACTTACTAACTACGCAGTTTTCATCCTGAAGATGGGCAGTCTCCCTTCCCTACTTCTTCCTGGCTGAAATCGTGTATTCCACCCCGTGAGTCCTCTTCATAGAATAGCAACACACTTTCTGCGTGGTAGTTCCTCCCCCTCCCCTACACGTCAACCAGTATGAACGACTCCTGGACAGGGGTGAGCCGTGTGTGCAAAATTGAGGACAGTTTGATGACCTCTGTGTTTGCGTGTGTCTATGCGGGGCGACGCAAAACCTTTCCACACAACGACAGTGAAAGGCGTGTGTACCGCTGGATTTCTTTACGGCAGACGAAGACAGCCTTGACCCTGTGCCTTTATAATGGCAGCATTGATCCCGTCAAACGGACAAAATTGTCTCTCTAGATCTGGAAACATACACCTACGTCTACACAAGTGCTACCCTGCCCATCAGCCAATGAATCCGCGCACAGAGATGAGTCTCCACGAATGCCCTTTTGTTTACCTGGACTCCCGAGTTGCGCATATGAAAAGGGTAGACAATGCCTTTTTGTCGAGACCGTTCATTAGCTGGTGACTGGAGCACCAACCGTGTCAAAAAGTGAAAGCAAGCAATGATCGCCTGTGGATCTATCTCAGAGGCATAAATACAGATATACACATATATGTATGCACATGTATACGTATATACGTGTGTATGTATAGATACGTGCCTATACTTACATTCACGTACGTATGTATGTATATCTATGTATCTATCTCTCTCTCTATACATATATATATAACTATGCATACACACTCACAAACACGTACACGTACACACATATATAAAATATAGCATCCGCCACACATTCCACTGTACAGCAATGGATCCCTTGTGCACCATGTGTGTTCGTCACGTAGGTGGACACGTCGTCTGTTTCTGAAGATCAGATTCCATAGTCTCTCACTGCTGATTTTCCTCTTCGACCCTCGCCTTGCAGAAATACATTTCCCCATCCTTTGTGAACAGCAGGAGGAACTAAATTAACATTTGTCGGAAAATTGTTGAAAGGAGTGAGTTCAAGGTACGTTCTCCTCATTGACGCGTTCCACGCGGACGCAAAAGACCATTCCACTCTGGAAGAAACCCCACGCCACTAATGTCTTGCTATCTCTTCGTGTATGTACAACTATCTATATTTGCGGACGACCACGGGGTTTACATACTCGTCGGTATGCGTGTACGGAGGGACATGCATGTTTACCTGTGTGCGAATCAAACGCGTACACACATATAGGTATGATATATGCACACGTGTAGGCGTGCCTGAGAATTGGCAAATATACAGCTTTTCAGACTGGGCGTAGCTAGCACGTATATGCGGGAGAGGAAACGGACTACAGGTCACGGACAGCTATTGAGAAGTAAGCATTCCGAAGGAGGCACCGCTATTCAAGAAGGCTGCAATGCGTGTACTCATGTAGGACAACTGTACTTTTTCGGTGAAGCTCACACGTACATGGGTCTATGCGCGTACTACACAGGTCTCGCATTTGTAGAAGCAGGATTCACGGAAGCTTATATATATATATATCCAACAACACTATCTAGGTGTACGTATGTGGAACTCAGTATTTTTACGTATTTGTGTGATTCGCTTACTGTCCTATGCATATTTGTCTGTTCTGGTGGCCCTGGGCTTCTGGGAGAATATGCAGAGGAAGTGGAGCAACAACGTCTGTCATGCTTGTACATACGTAGCGCAGGTGGGCGAAAATTTTCTCCAGGGTTGCCCATTGACACAGTCAACGGCAGGGAGATGCCTTCTGACATACATCTGTGTTCAACGTTCCGCCGAAAAAGTTTTCTCTTTCTTTTTAAAGAATGCGTTATGAAAAAAAAAGAACCTTCCACCGCGTGAGGGAGATCGCGTGTTTTGACGCCGTCGACGTAGTAGCCGCCGCTGCAGCGTCCCAGTCGCATCAGTCAAATGTTGTAAAGGAACGGTCGCGTCACTGTGTCGACCTACAGATATATGTAAAAGATATTTTTGAATGTACAAATATATGCAGACACCTTCACAAATTATATACACAGTTGGATACATATAAATATATATATATATACATATACATACACACGCATGTATAGAGAGATAGATGTATATAAACCTCCCTCTCTCCCTATATATATATATATATACGTACAGTTGTATATGTTTCTATATATATATATATATATATGTGTAGAGAAATCTATACATATAATAGATATTGATATGTCTATAATCCTCTCTCCACATATATGTATATACATATGTACATATATGTGTACATTTATATATATATATATCTGTGGAGAGAGCTACATATATAACAGATATTGATATGGAGAAACAACGACTGGATTTCAACACGAAGAAAGCATTTCCGTATCACTTAATTGCGTGACGCGTGCAGCCCCATATGTGTGCTAACCGAAGTCTACACACTGACACAGACTTGTAGGTGCACATACACATGTATGTATATATGTATGTAAATATATGTGCAAGTATGTATATATGTTTAAATATGTGTATATGTATGTATATAGTGGCGTATCTCTGCATACCTTTGATATGTGTAGACGGACACCTGAAATTTGGTGGTGAAGTGTACATCTCTTCGTTTCCATCAGAAGGTGTTAACGTCAGCAGAAAAGAGCAGAAAAGTCGCCAAGCTCCAAATTTTGTTGTCACGCCCCAAGACACACAGAGAGACATAAATTAACACTAAACATCTCCCAACCTGTTAAGAACTTCCTGACAAAATTGTTGTGGGGCCGTCACAAACGGTAGCGCTTTTCTTTCTACTCACACATAATTATATCCACATATCCACATACATACATATCCATATATATACACGTACATAGATACATTTGTATATCTATATTTGTGTCTCCATTTATCTACAAATACAAATGTATATATATATTTACAGAGAGGTATACACCTATACTATTTCTACACAGACGAGTCAATTCGAATGTTTGAAAGGAAACGGTGGGGAAACGAATAACGGTGGATCTTCGTGTGGCCCGCAGAAGTGCGACCGAATGAAGCGTGGGGGAGCACCAACGTTGGTCGGTGGAAAAACTTTGTTTTTGCTGCATATCGAATTTATTCTTCGAGAAAACTCTACATCCGCTGTTGCATTGCAACAGCACTACTGCACACGACAGGAAATATGTGCGCACAGATGTTTTTGTAAACTGCGGAGACTTTCTCTTCTTCTCGTTCTTCCTTCTCGATAAAAGTCGTCCACTTCGTCTCCGTCTTGGGCTCTACAGCTCCCTCACCTCTCGGCCTCATTTTGTTTTGTCTCGCCCACTTCAACCACTTCTTCTTTCTCTCCTCTTCCCTTTCTCGCTGTCCGTTCTTCCCCGGCTGCTGCCTTTTTTTTCATTCGTTTCTCGTACGTGGCCGAGGAACGTCGGCGCTGCAGCGTTGTCTTCTAGGGGACCTACTCGTACGAGTGCGGTTCGCTTTCTCGCAGAGGAAGGAGCCCATTTCATCTGGCTGTTGGGCCGACCACCTCCTTGCTGGCTTTTTGAACTGCTTAAACGCATGGGAAAACTACGAAAGTCAACTCTCCCATCAAACAGAAAACTACCGAACAGCGTCACTTTCTTCTTATAGACTTACGGTTCTTCTCTCTTCTCTCCCTGTACACACATTCATATATTGTCTTTTTCTTCTTACCGGAAATTCCTTACAAATGCGTATATATGTATAGATATATGTATACAAATAGATAATAAACCACTGGATTTGGCTGTGTGCGTACAACATCTTCTGTATTGATTTGGATCGAGTATTGCACATATATATGTATGGCTTGTATCTGGTACAACACTTGTCTCTCCTTCTTGTCTTTCTCTGTCTTCGACTCTGCTTCTACTGTGTGTCTTCGCTTTGCTGTCTCGTTGTGTCTCTGTGCTTCTGGTGCCGTTTGTGCTCTCTGTCTCATTCTGCCCTTCTTCTTCGTATCTGCAGGAGCAGAGATGGTCAGGGCATCACACTCCTTTGCAGAAATCTGCTTCTTCTCTTCTTTTTCTGAAAAGCGATTTCCTTGGTGTCACTTACATATCATTTTGAACCGTCGAAATGCCACTAAATCTCCTCCCAGCAGCACGTCTGTCATAACACCTTTCGTCTCTACGTGGAGGTCTCTATCAAGCGTTCACATCCTATTTACTCCCCCACACCCACACCCACACACATACGTACACATATATCCATACATACACATATGTACATATACCCATATATATATATATATGTATGTATGTATGTATATGTGTGTATGTGTGTTTGCCTGTCTGGTCGTCTGCCTGCCTGTCTGTCTGTCGTTGTATGTATAGAGACAGACAGACACATCCGCACACACACGCCCATACACATACGTACACACACATATACGTATATATCTGCCCGTCAGTTTGTCTGTTTGGATGTCTGTTTATGTGTGTGTTTATTCGTCTGTTTGTTTCTCTCTCTGTTTGTCTGCTTCTCCATCTCTATGTATGTATACATATACGCACATATATATATGTACATACATATATGTACACGTATACGCACATATATATATATATATATATATATCTGTCTGCCTGTCAGTTTGTCTGCTCTCTACGTATACGTATACGCACATATATATATATGCACGTCTGTCTTTCTGTCTGTCGGTGTGTCTGTTTGTTTATTTGTCTGTTTATACGTCTCTTCGCTGCGTGTGTGTCTCTGTCGCTTTGCATGCAGATGGACAGCAAGTGCAGCAGTCGTCCCGTGGTCGTTGATTAACGAATCCCGGACAGGAAATGTAAACTTGTGCAGTCGCATGTGTCCTTCTTTCTTCTGCCCCACTTCACAAAGAAATCCTGCTCAGAAAAGAGCGTTGCGGTCCATCCCTGCTGCCCCTTTTCAGTTAACCTCCGCATGCCACGGGAAGCTCCCCCGGAAACGCGTACGTGGCCTCCTCCTTCGGTGACGTGGGCAGCAGAGCCGCAGTCAACAAGAGCACACAGCATGCGTAGTCTTCGGTCCCGCTGCAGTAGCCAAACACATCAAAATTTAGAAATACATATACACACATCAAAACTTATTTATATACATCAAAATCGACACATATATATATATGTATGTATAAGTCTGAACAACAAGTATTTCTGTCCTTCCCATTAAGGAGCTTATAAACAGCTAACTCCGTATACATAATGTGGTGACCTCTTAAATACAAACAGAGGGAGACATATACACATATATATATACATATGTAGATAGATAGATAGCGAAATGGAGACACATATATATATATATATAGAAAGAGACACACATATATATACATTTATGTATATGTATGTATATATACGACTACGTCTCCCTCTCTTTCTATCTCCTTCTCTTTTCCTCCCTCGCTTTCTCTCTCTCTCTCTCAATATATACATGGGAAAAGAGCAAGAGAGACAAACATACATATGTCTCTGCATCTACATGTACACAAATATATATATATGTATATATATGTATAAATGCACGCCCACGTTCGTCTATGTGTATATACATATATATAAAAATGCCGAAGCATCTACCTTTTATATTATATATACATATGTATAAATACACGCCCACCTTCGTCTATGTGTATACATGGATATACATATATATATATATGCAGGAGCATCTACCTTTGCGAATTTACACAAATATTTAGGTATTGATTTGTAGGAGAGGAAATACGTACAAGTTTGAGAAGTCGCTCTCGCAGAGGTGACGCCGGAAACCAACAACGCGTTCGGATCGCACAGCCCTGCCAAGCAAAACAACAGCAGCAGCAGTAGCAGTAGCAGCAACAGCAGCAGCAATTGCAGTGGCAGGAGTTGCACGCATTCGCGTAAACGTTTTTGTGAAGGAAATATCAACGCAAAGAGCTATCTACAAAGAAAGACCTGCTTCATAAATATGAAGACGAAAAACAACTCCTATTGTCGAGAAACACCAAGCGACAAATGCACATATATATATATATATCTACTCATATGCGTATACGTGTACATATCAGTGGAGCAACTGCTGAATATATACATCAGTACATATGGACATATATATAGATATATATTAATCTCCCTCTCTGTCTGGTATATACGTATGTATATATATATATATATCTATACATATGCCTATACGTGTATATATCAGTGGAGCAACTGCTGAACATATACTCTATACATATGTATATATATGCGTTCCTCTTTCTTTCTCAATCTCGTGTATATATATATACGTATATATCTACAGATATACCCTATACGTGTATATATCAACGGTGCAACTGCCGAATTTATACGTCTATACATGTATACATGTATGTATTAATTTCTCTCACTCTCTCTATATCTTTACATATACATATATATATAGATAGATAGACAGATAGATAGAGATGGATCCCACTTCCTACCTCTCTCTCTTTCTCTTTCTCTCTGTCTCTCTATACGTATAGATGTAGATATCTATATTATACCCACAAACACATATAGATATATGTATATGTCTATATTGTGCCGATATACATACATACATGTATATACATATATATATATATATATATATCCATATGTATATGTACATATGTATGGATATACGCGGATATAAATGCAGCGCGTAAGTCGCGAGAAGTAATTTTGTTGGAAGCTTCACTGTCTCGTTCTCTCTCTACCTCGAAGAAGAAGAAAAGAGAACTGCAGAGAGGGGGGAAAAGTCAGAAATTGCAGCAGCAACACATACACACACATGCACATACACGCACATGCATGCATACGTGTGCACGTCCATATATACACACACGCATATACATATATTCATATATATGAAGAGAGAGAGACAGATCTATCCATACACATAGATACATACACATACGCAGCTACATACATATACAAATAGAGAGAGAAATTTATCTATACATATGTATGTGTACACATGCGCAGGGTACGTATATTTATATAAGGAGAAAGAGACAGATCTATCTATACACACCGACGGTTACACATACGCAGCTACACATATATAGATATATATACATAAATGTATAAACGCGTACTGATGTTGGAGTCAGAGAGAGGAGTAAATAAATGAAATATTCCTGGCGAGAAGGGGGCGAAGCGTTTGACGAAATACACATCTGCCAAACATACTCAACGCTATAAATACATAAATATACAAATATACACCCCCCCACCCCCACAACCACACACCCACCCACCTACCTACATACAGATATACCCATACATATACACATACATATATATATATATACGTGTATGTGGAGATAGGGATTAGTATCCATCTACCTATCTATATATGTATGTATATGTATATATACAGAGAGAGAAAGGAACTGATATCTGTCCACCCACTCACACACCCACACACATAAATTTATAGAGAGAGCAAGAGACAACTTATTATCTACGTATATCTATCCATTTATTTATATATATACAGGCACGTGTGTCTACATACAGAGAGAAAGAGAAACCAATATGTATGCACCCATCCCCGCACTCACGCATACATCCCACCCACACACATTCGCACATCCGCCCACCTACATAAATAGATGACCATATAGAAACAGCGACGAGCCCATGAACTCGACTAAATGTTGACACATATATATATTTGTGTATCCATCTATGTTACTCCATATATACCAGCGGACATGTATCTTATAAATCTTCAAGCCTACATACAAATATATATACATACGTACCTGTTACGCATATATATATATATATATACGTATGTATTTATATATATACATACTGTGCTTACACGTAAGTTTCGAGTTAATAGAGAGATATACGTATTATACTCTTATATGTGTATACATACATATGAAGTGTATATATATATACACATACATATAATAAATTTTAAGTTATATATATATATATATACATTCATCTTACGTATATATATATATATATTTAGGTATAAGTGTACACATATACTGGACTTACAGATATATTTTGTACTTATATAAATATACGTGTTACACGTATACATGTAAACATGCGTACACACAATGCATACATACGTATTATCTGCATGTACATATATATATATAAATTACATCTACGTATGTATTTGACGTATATGTCAAATACATGTAGGTATGTGTAATTTAAAGAAAAAAAGGGAGGTGGTGCATGCGGGAGAAGATCTACATTAGAAGAAAGACCAAGGATAGACAGGCATGTGGTGGGGAAGAGGAGACAGGTGGAATTATGGTAGTGGAGATGCAATTTTTAAACAGAAAGGATGAAATGAAAAGAAGTAAATACCGTCTTCAATCTTCTCGAGAATCAGTCGGGCAACTTTGAAGAAAGCGTCTTCAACGCCTTCGCCTGTGAAAGCGCTTGCCTCGAGGAAGTAAACTTCTGTATACTCGTAAAGGGGTGCAGCGGAGGAAGAAGAAAAATGTCCCCCACGAGTTCGAGAAGCAAATAATTACACAGCAACAGCAGCAGCGGCAGCAGCAACAGCGGCAGCAGCAACAGTAGCAGCACCACCAGCAATAGCAGCAGCAGCAGTAGCAGCAGCAACAGCAGCAATGCCAGCAGCAGCCACACCAGCAGGAGCGCAAGCGGCAACAGAAATGGCAGCAGTAGGCATTTATGTGTGCGAGACAAACGCACAGAGAAGGAAGTATGTGCCTATTTTCCTTTTTTAACGGACGAAGACAAAACAGCGGGAAATGAAAGACCCCGCAGAAAAGAACGTATACGCACAAACGTTCGTGCATGCATACATGTATATACGTATAGAGAGGAGGACGTTTGCATTCATTATCCAAGTATATGCATACATATATATATATATACATAGAGAGAGAGACAGACGGACTGCAGGGCAAGAAGTGCGATCTCATGTATAGACAATACATATATATATTATGTCTATACAGAGAGAGAGACACTGCAGAGCAAGAAGTGCATCTTTACTCTATAACCTACATATACACATATATATATATACACACATATATATGTAGTTATACAAAGACATATATATAGAGAGAGAGGTATGTATGCGAGTACTAGAAAAACGTTCGGGTGAAGATAGAGCTCCACGTAATGCAAAGGCACAAGCACAAACGTACACGGGGAGCTCTCGTAGAAAGAGGAAGCTCAATACATATATACATATATATAGGCATGTATACCTATAAATATATATGTACATATGTACGTATATATACACATGTATATATGTGTAGGTTTCATATATGTATATCTACGTCTCTTTGTGTGAACGTACACGTGTACGTCTCTGTCTCTCTGTATCATCTGTCAGTATCTATACCTACGTCTATATATACGTATATGTATACACACATATAAATATGTCGATACGTATATTCATATATATACATATGTTTGTGTCTATTTCTCCCCCTCTACCTCTACCTTTGTGTCTACCTCTCTCTCTCTCTGTATGTATCCCTTTCTTACCCTATCTCTATCTATTTCTATCTCTCTCTATATATATTTATACACAAACACGCACACACACACACACACATCTGCGTCCCCACGTATATCTATCTATCTATCTATATATATATATATGTATATATATCTATATATATGTAGACGTGCCGATGTTTGTCTACGTGTCTCTCTCTATCGCCCTCTGTCTGTGTCTCTTCTTCTCTCTGTAACTCTATCTGTCTTTCTTTTCCTCTGTATATACGTGCATATCTTCCTTAGGGAGGTTTCCATACTTGGGCAGGAGCTCTAGCCATAGCGGGTCGTCCTTACGAACATTTTTTGCAGGTAAGGAGCGTGATATTACTGAGAGAAAATCCAACTTCAAAAGCATGCGCTGCCGGTCATGCGGCCTCAAACATACGTATATATATACATATATACATACATACATATGCACATACATACATATATACATGCATATGTACATGCATACATACATACATATATAAACACATATACACAAAGAAACAAACAGACAGAGAAGCAGACATTCATAAACACATACATACACACACACACACGTACACACACACGTATATACATATACACATCCATACATGCATATACATATAGTCATACATATATATATATATACATACACATACGTATACATACATACGTATACATACACATACATACATCCATGCGTACATACATACACCCATACGTACATACATACGTATACGCAAATACATACATATATACATCTACATATATATATATATATACGTCTATACATATACATGCATTCATGCATACGTACAAATACATACATACAAATACATATATACGTATACACATACATACATACGTACATACAAATACATACAAATACATACGTATACACATACATACATATATAAATACAAATACAAATATCTATACTTACATACACACATCCGTACATACAAATACATACATATATACATATAAACATATATATAGACACACAGAGAGAGGGCGTTTGATTAATTTTTATATATATGTATGTATTACGAGGATTTCTGTGTTTGACGGGAGAGAATTCTTCTGGAGAAAGGAAGGATTCTGGAGACGAGGGGGAGAAGAAGAAGTGAGGTGAACTTCTGCTTTCTTCGTATGTGCAGGGATGTTAACAGCAGCTTTTTCACAAATACATCTAAAAGGAGACTTCTCAGACAGAAGTGTCGCGCGCGCAGGTGAAAAAGGAAAGAAGCAAATGGACAGAAACATCAACAGTCTCAAGAAGACGTCTCTCTATATACATACATATATATATGTACACATTAGAATACATCTGCCTTCGTCCAGGCCTGTCTCTCTCTCTCTATATACATATACATCTGTATATATATATGCTCTCTATAGGTGCAGGTGTAGACATATATAGGAGTACAACCTTCCTTTGTCTCTCCTTTTCTCCTCGTTCCTTTCTGTGTAGACATTTATACGCATGCGTCTTTCACAACAAATCTTCTCTGTACCCTATTCTTTTCTCTGCAAGTGTAAAACTTTCCTATCGTTCTACTAACACGAATGCGTACACACACACATTTCTGTCTGCTTCAGTATACGTCTCTCCCATCTACATATCTCTCCACATATATATGCTGATAAGGGAGGCGCGTTAAAGAGAGACAGTGCGCGTCACTTTCTTCGTGTTCCTGTCTCTCTGTCTCCTCTGTGGCCCTCTCTATTCCTGTCTCGTCTCCACGTGTGTATAATATAGACATATATACATGTGTACGTGTGTCTCTTCCTTTCCCTTCCTTTCAGTCTATTTATGTATTCACACACACGTACGCGTCTTCTTCTCTCCACAGATGTATACATATATTCGATTCTTTCTATCTTTCTATGAATCTTCACATACACTACACATCCGCATATATCTGTCTCTCGCGAGACCGCCACACATACATATGTGTGTATGTAGACGTACGTGCATCTCTCTCTCTCTATTTGCATAGACGTGTGCACACATATATGTCTATGTATATATATCTACAAACACACGCATGTATACACGTATGAACACGCTTTCTCTTCTTGTCTATCTATATATAAACCTATACATGCGTCTCTCTATCTTTCTCTATATATATGTGCACGTCTTTTTCTTCTTCTTCTTGTCTATCTACCTACACGTCTACCTATACATGAATCTCTCTCTTCCTATCTATATATGTCTGTCCCGCTTTCCTTACCACTTTGTGGACCACTAGGCAGATCTACACATATATGTGTGATCTCTGTAGATAGAGGCACCGCTCTGCACATCTTCACTTTCTCTCTGTGTGAGTCCTTCTTCTTTGCTCCTTTCTCTTCCGGCACATTTCTTCCCGTGAAGACAGAGGGAGGCGCGCGGATATCGGAGAGGAAGCCACACCTGGCCACCTCTTCTTTCGCTGGCCCCACACTTTTTTCCTGCTGCTGGTGGGTTCCTTGACGCACCATTTTCCTGGGCAAAACGAGACGCTTCGAGGAAGGAGACTTCTCTTCTCTCGCTCAGGTCGGCCTTATTCCCCACCAAGACAACAGCGATATCCGCGTGGGCAAGGGACCGGGCATCAGTCAGCCAGTTCATCAGGTGGTTGTAGCTTTCTCTGCTGCATACACACACATATATGTGGAGAGGAAGAGAGACACAGAGAGAGGATGCTCGGAGCAACAGGAAGTCAAAAGACTTCCCCCAGGCGCGGGAAAAGAGAAAAGAAAGGCAGGCACAATGAGACAGAGAGAGACAGACGGAGAGAGAAAATGAAAAGAGAGCAGCAAAAAGGAGAACACAAGTGAGAAAGGGGAGATACGAGAGGGAGGAGAAAGACGATAAGAAGACGATACAAAGAAGATGAAAGTGATATAGAGAGAAAGACGAAGACGAAGAACAGGACGACGACGAGGGGGGCGGGAAAAGAAAAGAAAGGAAAAGAGAAAAGGAGGAGAGACACAGAGAGAGGGAGAGAGAAAGAAAAGGAAGAAGATAATTCGGGACACACACACGTGTGATATAACGCAGTAACAAGAACAGCTTCCCGCGGCAGCAGGAACTCGAGCAGCACGCCACGCAGAAGAATACGAGCCCAAAGAGGAACAGCAGCTAACTCGCGGCGGCAGCACGTGCAGCAGAAGCAGCAGCAACTGGTGCAGCAGCAGCACCACGTGCGGCACCAGCACCAGCAGGTGCAGCACAAGCAGGTGCAGCACCAGCAGGTGCGGCACGTCGTAGAGGCGAGGGAGCAGCGCAGAGCAGGGCCTGTCGAGAGAAAGGAAGTAGCAGCAGCAGTGGCAGCAGCAAGAGGAAAAGAGAGGAGGGGCCCCCCGAGCAGAAAAGACTCGGACAGGGTCGACAGCGGCCGACGCAGCAGTAGCACCAAGAGCACCGGCAGCAGCAGAGGCAAGAGCAGCAGGCGCGTGAGAAACAGGCAAAGACAGCGGCAACAGCAGCAGAGAGGAAGAGGTAGAGCAGCAGCAGCTGGCCGGCAACATCGACAGCCGGACAACAGCAGGAGCGGCAGCCGGTCGCTTCCCGCAGAGCGGCAGAGAATTTTTGTTGTAGCAGAAACAGAGGAGACGGAGAGAGAGACACAAAGTTAAGGCAGCAAAAGCAGCAGGAAGACAACAATGAAGAAGTACCACACGTAGCAGCAGCAGGACGAAGAAGACAAAGAAAAACAGGGAAGAAAGTAGAAGAAGATGAAGAAGCAGGCGGAGAAGGATAAGAGCACCGCAAGGAAGAGAAGAAGCAGCAGCAGAACGTGAAGCAACACAAAAGACGACCGCTTCAGCAGGAGGAAGCGGAAGAAGATCAGCAACAGCAGCAGCAAGGAAGAAACGGGTACTTGTATGGATTTATATATATATATATATATATGTATGTGCATATATGTGTACGCTTCGCTGATAGCCATGTGCGCGTAGCTGTATAGAACACATGCAGAAGCAGCGTCAAGAGAAGAAGCAGGAGGAGAGCGGGGAGCGAAAAGGTGCTTCTATGAAGCGAACCACCAGCAGCGAGAGAGGCCGCAGCCGCAGCAAAATTTGGGGAGAAAAAGCGACTGGGCCTGCGGTGACACAGCAGCAGCAGGAGAAACGTAGCTCACGGCAGCGATAGGGAGAATGAGAGCAGCACCAGCATGGGCAGAAGGAAACCGGCACTTGGACAGGGGGAGGACAGGCAGCAGCAACAGGAGAGCGGCGCCCCAAGACCAGGCACGGGCAGGAAGAGCATGAAGAAAAAGAGCAGCAGCAGATGGCAGAGGAGAAGACAAGAAGAAGAAGAGAAGCGGGGGACAGGCAGCAGATGCAAGCCTCAGAGGGCAAGGAGGGCAGACGCAGGAGAAAAAGCGAAGAAGAAGAAGAAGCAGCTGATACGCTGCGGCTGCAGCAGAGAGAGACCCGCGCAGCAGGCGGGGGGTCGGCAGGATGCAAAGAAGCAGCAGCAGCAGTGGCAGCAACGTGACAGCAGCAAACGCAGTCCTTCCTGCTGGCACTACTGAACCTGTGGCGCCATGAAATGAACTTCCTCAGAACGACGAAAAAGAAGAAGCAATACGAGGAGAGAAGTGCGAAGAGAGGAGGAGAACAGAGAAGAGAAATCAAGACAAATAGGAAAAGAACACGAAGGCAACGACATCACACTTGCTCCAGCAGCAGCAGCTGGAGAAGCAACAACAGTTGGGACAGCACCACAAGCGACAACGGCAATAGCAACAGCACCAGCAATCGCGGCAACACTGGCACCCGAAGCAGAAGCGACATCTGCAACAGCAACAAGAAGAGCAGCAACAGCAGCAGAAGCAACAGCAGCAGGAGCAATCACAGCAACAGCGCTAGCAGCCGCAGCAAAAGCGGCAGCCAAAGCGGTATCCGCAACAGCACTAGCAGCGGCAACAGGATTCGCAGCAGGAGCACCAGCAACAGCGGCAGCAGCAGCATAAGCGACACCCGTCACAGCAACAGCGCTTGCAGCAGCCGCAGCAGCAACAGGCGACGCGACACTCGCAAGAGCAATAGCAGCAGCAGCAAACGCAGCAACAGCAGAAAAAGCCACACCTACAACGGCAACAGCAGTAGCAGCAGCAACAGGAGCACAGCAGAAGCGGCCCTCGCAACAGCAATAGCAACAGCAACAGAGGCAGGGATGCCAGCAGCAGTCGCTGCGGTGTGTGACGTATGTACTTGATAATTTCGTAGACGAGCAGGGCGCCCGCGGCTCCTCTGTAATAGCTGCGGGTAACCGAACGATAACGTTCTTGGCCAGCAGTGTCCCATATTTGCAACTTAATCTTCTTCCCGTTCATGGATATCACACGACTTCCGAATTCCACCCCGATCGTATGACTGCAGCCTTTATGAACTACGCAGCACAGGAGAAGAGCAGAAATTTGCAGAAGAGAACATCTTCCACGGAATAACAGCAACTCGTGCAGACACACACAAGCAGAGACGCACCAGAAGACACACAGAGAGACAGAGACAAGGAAGAGTTTCTCTTGGTGTGGGGTGTACGTACACCTCGAGAGAAAAATGCAACACGGCCCCTTGCGGTGGGGTTTGTGTCTCTATTAAAAAATGTCACGCACAGGAAATGTCTACAAAGGAGAAACAAAGTGTCTGTTCCTGCTCAAATACTTCACACACTAACACATATATGTACGTATATATTTGTCTAGATGGAGGAACACGCCTACACTACGAATGCGTAACTCACACATATATACATATATATATGTCGCTTCACGTTCATGTACATATATATATATATTATATGCAGGACGTTTCACATAGCGGACGACAGACACACACAGATATATATATACACAAATATATGTGTACATATATTTATATCTCTGTCTGGATGTGTACGTATATTTATCTATGTATATATACCTTTATATATGTATGGCACAATACGTACATATTCCCGTATAGACGCGTAGACGAAGGGGTACAAAAACAAGTACGTCAACAAATATATCAGTGCACATATATATACATACTGTTATGCATCTACGTATATATATATATATATATATTATTTATACATACATGTACATATATATATACATATATTATATATATACATACACGTACATATATATATATATGGCAAGACTTGTAGAGGGGTAGGGAGGGGAAGAGGGACTTTTATATGTGAGTTTCACGTGCATACGTACAACAGTTATTTTTTTGTGTCAAGTAGTGCTGCTGATGCTGCCATCTACTCTTTTGCTGCTGCTCTTTGCTGGTCGAAATTCTTGCCCCTGTTCCGCCGCCGCTGCCGCTTCTGCTGCTTCTGTTCCTCCTGCTGTTGCTGCTTCTGCTGCGTCTGATGTTGCTGTTGCCGCTGCTGCTGCTTCTGGCCCCGCTGCCTTTGCTGCTTCCGGTGTTCTGCTGCTGCATCTGTTTCCGCTGCTTCTCCTACTGCTGCTTCTGCCGCTGTGTTTCGTGCTGCCGCGCTACTTGTTCTTCTCTTCTCTGGTCGGGCTGCTGCTAGTGGTGCAACTTCTGTGTGGGCCACGAGGCTGCTGTTTCTTTTTCTAGCCTTTCTTCTTCGCAGACTACCGTGTAAGTGAGACTTACATTTGTTCTCGATAAATTGATGAAGTAAACAGGATTTCCCTGCTCCTGCGTCTCCTATTATGATAAATTTGAAAAGATAGTCGTAGTCCTCCTTCTCCTGCAGCAAGGTGTCACGCAGATATGAGACACCAACACATATATGTGGACACGTAAATATATAGAGAGAAACAGACAGACACACAGAGAGGCAACAAATTAGATTTATAGGCAGATTTACATATAATATAAATATATACATACATGTGTATACTTACAAGAATATTCCCCTCTTTCTCTCTCTCTCTCTGTCTACACACATACAGAGGACATTATATGCAACGTGAGATCTATATATATATATATACATACAATTGTATACAAAGACAGATTTACATATATACATATGCGTATACGCATATATATACTACAGAGAGAGTCAGTTCTTATGGATAGATTTACATATGATATACAGATATATATATATATATATGAATACGTACAAATATATTTCTCTCTTCCTGTATCTGTCTGTGTGTAGATACGTGAACATTTGTACACCTACGAGGTAGTCGTGCAGATGTCGGGAGGCAGCTCCTTTCTAGTTTGGAATAGGAAGAAATGTGGAACTTGCTGTCGTTCAGGAAATGAAAAGAAACGTAGAGAAGAAAGTTCTGCCGTCGACGCATGTGTTGAGTGACGTACGTACAGGCGTGGCGAAAAAGGCGACGGGGAAATACGACCCCGCGGCATATCATTACCTGAGACTCTACACGCACACCGGTGGTTAAAAAAAGAAACGTGCCGCATGCTTAGACTTTATATAAGTGTGTGTGTGTGTGTGTGTACTGGCGAGTTTATAGGAAAGAAAGAGGAAGAACTTTGAGCTGGGCAGCGCGGCAAGACGTCAGCAAAAACCGAGGAGCAGGTCGCGACTGAACCACAGCACCGAAATGAATAAAGCAGCAGCAACAGCAGACAGGGGGAAGAAGTCGCAGCATCACGCGCGCGCGCGCACCACATGAGCAAGTAGTAGGAGGAGGAACAGTAGGAGAGAAGCAGCCGGAGGAGAAAGCAAGGAGAAGAAGAGCAGGAGAGCAGGAAAAGAAGGAACAAAACAAGAAAAGGTGCAGAAGCACGGCAGGAGGAAGAATGTCGAAAATCAAAAGAAGCAAAGAGCCGACGAAGAGCAGCAGCCAGAGGAGGCTGAAAAAAAGAGCAGCAGACCCCCGAGCAGCAGCAGCAGCAGGAGCAGCAGCAGCAGCAGCAGCAG